>PVIH01007507.1:7960-99902 GCA_004025045.1 Sigmodon hispidus
TCTCTCTCTCTCTCTCTCTCTCTCTCTCTCTCTCTCTCTCTCTCTCTCTCTCTCTCTCTCTCCCCCCCCTTCTCTCTCTCCTCTCTCTTTCTCTCTGCCTGCTGCCTGTAGATCAGAATATCAATCTCTCAGCTACTTTTCCAGTAACTCTAAGCTGCCTACATGCTTCCACATTCCCCATCATAATTGTGCTGTAACTCATAAATTGGTAAGTAAGCCCCCAGTTAAATTATTTCTTTTATAAGAGTTGACTTAATGTCTCTTTACAGCAATAGGATAGTAACTAAGACAGATACCTACAGGCATCTTGCATAATTATGAAAACATATCTAATTATATCTCCAATTTTTATTTTGACCTGACCTACATTATCCAGTGTTCACATGTATATATGCATGCTCATAGTGTACATTTGATGTCTTTATGAATAACTGTGTTTTTTAAGATATAAAGAACATTGTTTTGAAATATAAGATGTACCTGCCATATAGAAAAAAAGATCATGTATTTTTCTCACAATGACAAGAATTATAACCAGTATCTTTACAAGAAACAGATTAAAGATATAATACATAACACATTTATTTAACCAAAGTTTTACATAATATATACTTCTGAAGTGAAGACACAAATACCCAGGAATAACTCCATTTTTTTTATATTTTGGCTTACTGAAGAATGTGTTTGAAAGGCACATTTTAGTTAATATGCTGCATTATGGGGGGAAAAGGAGGGAAAGGGGAGACAGGATAAGGTGGTAGAAGAACAAAGCTTGCTTCAGAGACCTGTCCAATCTTTTATAGGTGAAAGCCCTTTAGCAGTCAAGGCACTGTATTTGAGGTATAATGTTCTAAACACTTATTACAGGAATTCTATTTGATACTATAAAAAAACCAGAGGCAGATATTGGGGAAAAGCTGGAATATCAGAGAGTGGAAATAGATCACAGTCACCTCTCACCTGCCAAATTCTCAAACCTGTCTCCATGAAATCCTTAGATTAAAAAACCTCTCTCTTCTCAGCCCACCAAAGAAGTGTCCGAGAAAGCTGAAAAATCTCTCTTCTATCTCTCTGCCCAGCTCTCTTCCTCTTTCAGCATTTCTAAAGCTAGGATTAAAGGTGTGGATCACCACTCTCTGAACTTCATGCCTTGGTATTGTGATGTTCCAGACTAATTTTATTACATATATATCACAACAAACACACTTAAAACACGTTTTTGTTATAAAATGGTTTGGGATTTACTACATTAAAGATAATAAAAGAAAGTGAGGTTGGAAAAATGACTGAGTATTTAAGAGCACTTTGTGCTCTAACAGAGGACTTAACTTCCGTTCTCAAGACACACCCTGGCAGTTCACAAGTGCAGCAAACTATAGTTCTCAACATAAACCCTGGCAGTTCACATTTGCCTAAAGTTCTAGTTTCAGGAGATCAGATGTTTATTTCTGTCCTACATGAGCACTGCATTCATATGTGCACTCCTCCACAAGAACACACACATACACAGAATTTAAAAATCTTTGGAAAAGAAGAAATAAAATTGTCCAAATTTATGAAATATATGTGCCAATAATTACATATGTTTAATATTAATATTGGACTGTGAACTAGATTTATGGGGCAAAGCATGCATAATATGGTATATATATATGGACTTAAGACCTAACTTGTGCAATTCTGCTTTCACCCTCCACCATGTGAAACCTGGGGGTGAATTTCAGGTTATCAGTCTTCACAATGAATGGATATGACCCGTGAATAATCTTGCTATTCCATATTAATATAGATTTTGGAGATTAAGTTCAATTAAATCTGTAAATTATGTAGTATTTTGCATAAAATTATTGTCTAAACCATAATACAGTATACATATTTATTTATTTCTAATCCAAAGGGAGAAAAAGATTAGTTTTATGAACTTTAAAATGAAAGTCAAAGGCAAAAAGGGATTATACTACTCTCTCAAGGTTGTATATAGTTGTAGTTCACAACTCTTGAGTTCATGGTCATTATCTGTGTGACCTTGTAAAAGTAGCTTAACTTCAATGAATCTTGATGTGTTCACCTACAAAATGAGGGTATTGATAATCAGAAAGGAGTTATGGAATGTTTTTAGATTAAATAAAACATTATATACAAAGGCTTGAAACATTTTCGCAAAGAACTTACTTAAGCTAATTATTGTAATTGTTATTAATTATATTGATATTGTAATGTTTTTGCTTGATGTAGTTGTTCCTCTGGACTAAGACTCTTAAGGACAGAGGGAACACAGATTAATAATAAAAGAAATGTTTCAACAGGTAACAGAATCTATATCTGTAGATGCTTGAATAAATGGCTTATTAGCAATTAAATGAATAAATCTTGGCTGAGTAAATATAAAAAGAATAACAGCCATATGACTTTATCTTTACACAAGTTTATTTTTATATAGTAAATATCATTAATAGGTATGCTTATACATGCACAATCACATATATAGTCAAAGTAGATGTTAAGCACTAAATGTGCTGTTCATAATGAAATTAAATATATTAAATTATAAGTTTTGAGTTTGTTACTTTTCTAAGATTATTTTGCTGTTAACCTTATATTCTTGCTTTACTAGATTATTAAACAATTGCTTTTAATTTAGTAGAGGTAAAGCTCTCCTTACTTTAAATGTTGATTTTTTAAAAAGTTATATTATCTGCAGTACAATCTTCTGAGTGTCAGGCTACAGATATGTAGCTCAAAATAGTTGGCATTTTCCTCTTTCTGCATTCTTTTCTTTTTCTTTTCTCCTTTTCTTCCCTATGTACTTGTAGTACACTGCATTTATCGCTGTGCCCATATTGGTTTTTCTAACTCTCATAACTGTTTTATTCTCTACATTTTTGTGGTGACGAGGTTCTTAGTATCTGTTCATTTTCATTATGGTCATTAAACTACTGTTAGTCTTCCGTGATCGATGGTGCCCTTCATTTCAGAAAGCCTTTACTTTTTTTTTTATTTAGTCCATCTTTGGTAACATGCCTTTGTCACATGCTGATGCTTAATTTTATCCTCTTAGTCAAAGAGATGAAGTGTGCTTACATATTTGAGTGTTTGGAATATATTTTTATAAGAAAAATAGCTTGTCATAGTAGGTTGAATATTATTTTACAAGCACCCCATTAGCCCTTTCTTCTTTCCATATTTCCTTCTTGAACTGCAATCCTTATGGTGAGAGATCTATACTTAAGCAATACAATAGTGTGAGGCAATAAACTAGAAGAGCTGAGTTGTACACCACTGTAGTGTATATTTTATACGCAATCCATTTGAAAAATAAACACCTATTTGGTTTTAAAATATTGATATAGCAATGTATATTTCTGATAAGAATAGGAGTCCAAATAAAGTTAGAAACATTTACTAACCAATGAGATGATAATTCTTTACAATTAATCAATGATGAAAGTTATCTTATTCAGAATGACTGTTGCAATAAATACTTTGAGAAATGTTGCCATTCTCTTTGTTTCTAAAAGAGATATTTGTACACCTATCAGCATAAGACAAGTACTAAAACTATGTCTAAAGATAGAAGTTGTTTCCATATATCATGAGTTTGGTATCAGCATGGCAGTACAGATACCATCTAAATATAAGTGGTCACCCTTCTAAGAAGCAAATTAATATTTAAAGAGATTTTTTAGCCTAAATAAATAATGAAGAACTTTATATAGATTTTTGACATTTACTTAAGAGTGTTTGACACTGATTATTGATTTATTTGTTAAAATAGATGACAGATAAATAGAAAGACAGCAACCCATAAAAATTAGAAAGTACATAAAATATTTCTTCAAGAGTAGAGTAAGTAAATAAGCTGAAATAAAAGAATAATTCAACATTGGGGAGCAAAGCCATTGGAATAATGATGACTAACCTTCACAACAATATTGAATAAAATAATCTGAAGAAAAAGAGAAGTTAGTGTGAGCTTTGAAAAAGTGCTACTTTGGTAAAAGAAACATTTTCAATTATGTAGAAAAGAAGGATTTGTTGTAACAGGGGTTATACTGATATGTGAATAAAATAGGGATAAGAATGAAAAATATTTTCAGAGTGAAAAATTACTTTTAGAAGGAAGTAGAACCAACTAATGGTCATGTCAAAGTAGATTTTGGAAAGCCCATGAAGTCTTAACCTTACACAAAAATCTATAGGCAACTGAACAGGAGAAGTGGTCTCTTCCAGGGAAAAGCACACTAATTGGTTATCTAGTGGCAAACAACCCTGAAAACACAGACACAGTTAAAATTACATGGACTGAATAGATTACATTTCACATGTGTGTATACATACATACATACACACACACACACACACACACACACACATATATATATATATATAAATGGTGAGGAGCTCACTCCCTCCAGAGGAACATCTAACCCAGTCTTGATATTAGGATGAGGAAATCGGACTTGCCTGGGGTGGATGTTGAGCTAATCCAGTTTGGGAACTCCTGCCTTTTCTGTGGAAGAGATTAGGAGGGGAGCAGCGAGAGTGATCAGGAGGAGTCAGAAGGGAGTTTGAACAAGGAGATACATGGATTAAAAAAATGAGACTTTATTCAAAAATTAAAAAAATATTGTAAACAGAAAAAAATAAAGAAAACTCAATATACTTCAAACTATAGAAAAAAATACAGTGAGGGGTATATAAGAGATTTTCAGAGGGAAGACAGGGAAGGGTAATATTTTTAAATTATAATCTCAGAAATAAAAAAAACATTGTTATGATGACTTAACACTAACACTGTGAGACAGAAAAGTAATAAAACCTTAATTCTGAGGAAAAGTACAAGTTATTATCATTTATTGAGATCTTATTGTGATAAACAGTGTGGAGTAAACTGCAAGTGAAAAACTAAGTATTGTTCCTCTTTAGTCTGAGACTATGCTAGGGAAAATGCAGTAAACATATATATTATCGAGTTTTTGTAGAGGCAGTTATAGTATCACATGTCTTTCACCTTGCTTTTAATGTGTAGTAGAAAAAAATAAGATAAAATAAAGGCATATATAGTTAGAAAAGGAAAGGCAAAGACAACTTTTTCTAGAGGATGAATCATTAAGCAAGTATTTTAACATCCAGCCATTAGTGTTACATTGGCTAATATTATGTTTATTGTCCTCAGTCAAAACAAATGATGAAAATCAGCCAAAGATAATTATTATGTATTTGATTGGTGTTTTATTTATTTATGAGCTTTTAAGTTTTCAACAAGCCTTAGACTAAGATAGAACTAACTAGATTATATAATTAAGCTAACGAAACTTAAAGATGATAAGAAAGTCTTTCTCTTTAAATTCAAGTAAACATCATTAAAAGAGCAGAAAGCAAATAGAATATACAAGGGGAATGGAGCAGCATAATAGGGACCCACAGCTGGGTCACAGGTTCCAATGTTAACATATATATATATGGGTATAATTTCAGATAGGCAAAGACCAAGGAATCTTCTCTAGAAAGCTTAGCTTCTTACTTCTGAAGATCTTTTAGAGTGCCTGGCATAGATAATTTCTCCATTATTGTCAAAAAATTTTATACGAAAAATAACTCACTTTATTTCATGTTTATTTCTGTTATTTTAAAATGCAAGTTTTTGTAAATATAATATCTATGTACTTTTGTGAGTAACATACAGAGTGTTTGAACTCTTTGGATTGCGTAAATAAATTAACAACAGACTTCTTTCATGGTGGGATAGTAAAGTCATTTGCCTCTACTTATTTTAAATCAAAACCTCTCACAAGAATTTCAGAATGTTCTAACTTTTATATTTAATAAAGCAGGTTTTATGAATTTTTCTCCTCTTGGTGTACATTTATTTGAAAAGCATGCTCTATACCTACATCACAATCTAAGCATAATTATAAATATATTTATAAATTTAAAATATAATTTACCTCATAATTCATCTAAGCTTTTATTTGTGAATGGTCCATATTCTATATGAATGTGATTAAAAGGCATAGGTTATGTATGACAGTTTCTTTATACTGTTAAGTCACATTGTAAGTCAAACAAATATGGAATATTCTTAATTCAATAATTTAAGTAATCATGAAGAAGCTTGATGTGAAATAATCCTTCTGTATATTCAGACTATGGATTACTCTCATTAGTTAATAAGAAACTCAACTATATTTGAGCTGGAAAGCAAGGCTAGGAAGATGCTGCAATGAAGGAGGGTAGAATCTGGATTAGCAAGCAAACATGGAGAGAAGCAAAATGTGCATGCCATCCCGAAAAAAAGGTACCAAACCATATGATAAAGCATAGCTAAGAAGTACAGGTTAATTAAAATGTAAGAGTTAGCAAGTAGCAAGCCTGAGCTATTGACTGAGAATTAAAATATTAAGACTTTGTGTGGCTTTCAGGACAGAAACTTCTAGCTACAGGAGTTTTTTGTTTGTTTTCTTTGCAGTGTTAAATATTTTCTCTAAAATAGAAACTGTATATTTTACTATGTTCTTTCTACTTATTATTTTTTAGCTCTGATTTAAAGATATGTGCATATATGTGTGTGTGCATGTGTGTATGTGTGTGGGGGGAGTCGGGGGGGGTGGGGGTGTCTGCGTCCTGCTAGTGACTAAAATCTGGACTATAGGCCTGATAGAGAAAAATATTATACTACTAAATTTTATGCCGAGCCTTTAACTATTTTGGACTGCTGATAGTATCTTACCTCAGGTGTAGTTGACTAATAAAGTAATACATGCATCTATCTCATATAATTACATTTGAAATTACTAGGTAATCATCTGCATATACTTGGTGTAGTGGTTTGAAGAGAAATGAGCCCAATAGACTCGCATATTTGAATGCTTTTTCACCAGGGAGTGGCACTATTTTAAAGGGTTAGCAGTCATTCTTAACTTGTGTGTCATAACCCATTTGTGAGAAAATCACTTTTTCACAGGGGTCATACATCAGATATTCACATTACAATTCATGACAGTAGCATAAAATAGTTACGAAAAAGCAATCAAAATAATTCAATATATGAGTATAACCAGAACATGAGGAAAGTATTAAAGTATCACTACATTAGGAAGGTTAAGAACAACTGGATTAGATTAGGATATATGGCCTTCTTTGAATAGGTATGTTCTTATTTGCGGAAGTCTATCACTGGAGGGTGGGCTTTGAAGTTTTAAAAGGTCACACCAGATTCTTCCCAATTTCTCTCTCTCTCTCTCTCTCTCTCTCTCTCTCTCTCTCTCTCTCTCTCTCTCTCTCTCGCTCTCGCTCTAATGAGGATGTAGTTCTCAGCTCCCCTCCATGATGATAACTTACTAAACTTCTAAAACTGTGAGCAAAGCCTCCATTTAAATGTATTTTAAAAATAAGAGTTGTCATGATCAAGGTGTTTCTTCTCAACAAAAAATCACTAAAACGTCTGCTAAATATTTCAGTCTCAAGATTCTTAATTTAATATTCATATGTCTTTTACCTTGTGAAGTAACAGAACACATTTACTAATTTTGGAATTATAATGTGCAAATTTTGAAGGACCATTATTTTTGCTCCTCAGTGCTTACTTTTGGTTTGAAACTTTTACATATTAAACTTTATAATAAAACCAAATTATCAAATTACTCACAATTCATAAAACAGTATAAATAATATATGGGAATTCTATGAATTATATGTGTATCTTTTTAAAGTATTTTATTTTATGTGTGTAAGTATAGAGCTTGCATATATTCATATGTATCATGTGTGTGCCTGGAGCGTACAGTGGTCAGAAGAATCCATAAGATCACATAGAACAGGATTGTTGTGAGCCACATGTGAATTCTGCAAATTGAACCTAGGTCCGGTCCAATATTTCTTAACCACTGAGCCATCTCTCTGGCCCTGTATCTATTTTATCTTATTTTTGCTTGTTGCTGTTCTCGAGAATGTCATTTTAAGCAGAAAATTGGTTTGTGAATATGGTGAGTATATTGGCTCCAAAAGCCAATATTTATGTGAACTATTTTTGAGTATAGACTGTCAGAAGAGAATGTATAATGACATTTTTTTAAAAAGCATATTCACAAAAAGAATAGTTTTATGCACACAATTGATTTGTACAATGATGCATTTCCTTACCACAAAGAGACAATATTTATGTGAGTTACTTTGTTTAGGTATACTGAACCCTGATATGCACTTTCAGGAGAAATAAAGATTGATAGGTTTGCACTGTCATGGTGATATTTATTTCTATAGCTTCTATTTGTGTCACATTTTTGAGAATATCAACTTAAGATAAAAATGACTTATACATAGTAAAAAAAAAAGTTATCATTAATTGACAATCCCCACACTTGTCTATGGTATTTTTACATGGTACCAGATGATAGAGAACATGAGTGACAAATAGCAGATTTTCCTTTTGATCAGACTTTTGACGTCTATTCAGGTGAATTCTTCAGAAAATTTAAATACTTAACAAAGTTATGAAGAGAAGAGAGAGTGACTGGGAGGGTCAGGAGGGGGAAGGGATTTTGAACAAGGGGATACATGAATAAAAAATATGAATTTATTCATAATTTAAAAAAATGTTACTGAAACACAAGAGGTGCAGTTCAGGGTAGTCAAGACAGCAATAAGATCCTTGACTTGGTTATTACACACAGGGTGAATGATCAGTTTGTTTCCAGTGGCAAAAATCAAGACAACGTGAGTTGCTATTACACCGTTTCAGAGTGTTACACAATTTAAAATGTAAAAAAAAATATGAAAAATGCTTAATAAAAAAAAGAATGGCATTATAGCCTTGAAAATATAAAAACTCAAAAATCTATGACAGAATTTGTAAATGAAGCTATCACACACAAAAAAAATTAGAGTAAGTAGGTAGTATTTGAAATGACCTTTACTATAAAGAAGAAAATTAGATAGATATACATTCTAGGTAAGGTAGACAAAGTATTAATTTACCTAAGACAAGAAGATAGAAAATTCAAGGATATAAAATTAAAGAGAATACTTTAACAGAAATTAAGATCATTACATTTGTAGTTATAGAAAGAAAAAATAAAATGTTCAATATAGCTTTTAGGTCATATCCCAGTGTGATAAGTGTTTTGTATAATTATGCAGGAGGTAATGATTTCTGATGAGGGAGATGTGTCATCAAGATTACTTTTGAGGAAATTTGATTCAATTGACAGATACTAGTTAAATAGAATAGAGGTATGATTAAAGGAAGGCATAACAGTTAACAACTTTTTAAAAAGACAAAAATATTGAGGGCCTTGGATAAGTAGTGAGAATGAGAATAAACTAGAAAAGAGAAGATAGTTGTGAAATGCAGGGTGTAAAGAAGGACTACATGATTTAGCAAAGAAGTAGGGAAAGAAGGGAAGGGAAACACCCATAATGCCTGGTTGCTTGGATGACTAGGAAATGTTCTATCAGAATAGAAACAGGAATTGCGCTGATCATGTATTCTGTCCTTTGAATGGATTTAGGATGGTAGAACATTTTTTGAAGTTGAATAGTTGAGAAAGGTCTTTGAAAATGATGGCTGAAGTTCTAGTGAGAGATAAAGAAAGAGGGACTTGGGAGTTTCAGTATAAAATGATCTTAGTGTAAATGAAGGGGAGCTTTGCAGTTCATATGATGGTAGGAACTCATCTTGAGATACAGCCCTTTCCTCATATCTGCTAACTGGTTGTTTTTCTACAGTTTGACATCTGAGTCCCTGAGATCGTGAATCAGACATTTCTATTTATATCATTTAGTTAGAAATACCTATTTCCCTGAGCTTTATATCTTTCCCTTTAAGGCTAGTTCTTAGAACTCTATTCTGACAAAAGCTCTTGTCTCATTTTAAAAAGCTATAAATCCCAACATGGATCTTGCCCTTTTCAGGGAGGGGATGGGGGATGGGGAGCAGGGAGGCTGAACGCTGACCAGGAGGGGTTGTGAGGGGGAAGGGAGTGGGAGCAAGGGAATACATGATTTAAAAAAGACTTTATTTTATAAATAAAAATTTTGAAAAACTATAAATCCTTACTCAGCCTGCCTATCTAGTAAAACAGAGTGTGTAAGTAGTATTAAGAAACAATGCGTCCCTTCTCCCTCCCACCCCTTCGAGACACTCTCTCTTCTCCACATCACTTTATCTCCTCCCCAGCAAAGGCAGGAGGTCCCAAGGTCCCAATGTGGCTTAGTTTAGCGTCCACTCCTGGCAGATCCGCTTTCCTCACCCCAACCTCAAGATTGAGTCAGGTGTTGCTCTGGAGGGAGTGGGCTCCAAGGTGACAGTCCAAGATGTTTCAGATCCCAAGCTGTTTAGTGTTTGAGGTTTGCAGGTTGGACATGCTTAGCTTTTTGTTTACAGTTCACTGATGAGTGAGTACATCCCCTTCTTATCTTTCTGAGTTTGTGATACCTCGCTCAGGAGGATATTCTCCAAATCCATCCATTTGCCTGCAAAGTTTAGAATATTATTTTTTTCTTACTGCTGAGTAGTATTCCATTTGTAGATGTACCACAGTTTGTTAATCTATTCTTCAGTTGAGAGGTATCTAGGTTGTTTCCAGGTTCTTACTATTATGAATAATTCTGCTATGAACATTGTTGAGCTAATGCCTTTGGAGTGAGACTGTGCATCTTTAGGGTATATGCTCAGTAGTGACATTGCTGGATCCTTGCGGAGATTGATTCCCACTTTTATGAGAAACTGCCACACTGCATTCCAGAGTGGCTGAACCAGATTAAACTCCCACCAACAATGGAGAAGTGTTCCCCTTGCTCCTTAACCTCTCCTGCATTGGCTGTCATCTGTGTCTTTTATCTTAGCCAATCTGACAGGTGTCAGGTGGTATCTCAAAGTTGTTTTGATTTGCATTTCTCTGATGGCTAAAGATGAGGAGCATTTTTTCAAGTGCCTTTCAGACAAATGACAATCTATTAACCAAATTAAACAAGAAAAAAGAGAAGACCTACTTCAAAAAAACTAGAAATTGAAACACTTATAACAGATATGAATGAAATTCCCCCAAATCATAAGGACACACATTATAAATTTGTTTTGATAAATTGAAGATGTTTTACAAATGTAAATTCATTGAAAATTTTATTTAAAACATGCCTAAATTCTCATCAGTCATACAGAATTCAGTCAAAAACTGTTTAAAAATATCAATATGATCTCCCTACAAAAAGATGCTTGAAAGTGTGTTTCTCACATGTCACATTTATTCTTTCCTGTGTTTCTATAATTTATGGTGTAATTGGAACCCTGGTTCATGTGAAACACTTTCTTTTCATTTCTCTATCTTTACCCTAATAAATTGGAAAGAATCAAACAACATACTTCTTCAATCTGGACACTGTGAATTTTTTTTATTATTATTTAGTTAGAATGAGTTTGTATAAACACCATAAGTAATGCATAGCCTGTAGTATGCGGTTTCTGGCTCAGTCTTGTCCCAAGGTCTGCCATGCTTGCTGCTAATTAGGCCCCCAAAAATGACCAAGAGTCTTATATTAATTTAATGCTTATTGGCGTATGTTGTAGGCACATTGCTAGCTAGTTTTTTCATTCTAATTCAACTCATTTCCATTAATCTGTCCTGCCATGTGGCCCACGGTTTTTCTATTTCCTTACGTGTTGCTCCATGAATGACCAGATTGTGTCTCTTCTATCTGCACCCTCTTTCCCTATCTATGTTCAATTTCTCTGCCTTCATCTAAGATGCCTGACATAGGCCAAAACAGTCCTTTATTCACAGCAGAAAGACATCCCACATCAACAGCCAGAGTGCTGATGACTATTGTCTGTGTAAAAATAGGAAGTCTTCATTTTCTACGTTTTGTTGCCATCATATTATAACTTACAGTATTTGACCATAAAACTAACAGGATCAGTTTGATGTTACATACACATGTTTATTGTGCTGGTTTAAAAAAAAATAAAAAACCATGTGAGTAATTGTTCATAATATATCTTCTATTTGAATAAGGTACATGACATAGCAATATTAATTCACTCTTTATCATAAGTTGCCTAAGGTCTAGGAAACAATGTTGGGGCAGATTCAAAGAAAATTTATAAATGTAAAAAAATTATGAAAAATTAAGCCATTACATTATTCAAAATGTATTATATTGTTTTGATTTTAAGAACCTGAAATTTTGTGCACCATCTCTCTCCTTCCCTCCCTCCTTCCCTCCCTCTCTCTCTCTCTGTCTCTCTCTCTCTCTCTCTGTCTCTGTTTATGTGTAGTTCTGTGAGGGTTCATTCATACATGTGTGTGCATTTGTGCATATATACGTGGAGGAGATAGTTGAAAGCTGGAGAGCTCTTTTAGCTTTGCTATACCCTATATTTTGAGACAGATTTTGTCACTGAAACTGGAGCTTACTGATTTATCTTGACTTGATGAACAGTCATATCCCTTAATCTGTTTGTCACCCCCCCCATCCCCAATGCTGGATTACAAATGTGTGACACTAGATTTGGATCTTTTATGAATGCTGGGAATTCAAACTCAGATTCTCATGCTTGTACACAATATGGGATTTTTTCATATGAATTTTTAATTTAAATACTGTTGTAAATATTTATAATTTGCGTTCTTTGAATGTATTTTAAGTGTTTAATGTAGATATTAATGCCTTCTTTCTGGAAATATTGTGAGAGTTTGGAAGATTTCATGCATGAAACACTTAGAATTTATATTGTACATAAATTTTCAGTCGCTTTTTTAAAAAAGTTTGATGATAGAGTAAAAATACCATCGTATGCTCTTTGAATTCATTTTCATGTCAGAAAAACAATATAAACACTGCACTTGAGAAGAAGCTTTATATGTACATTTTTGATCATTCTAATCTATTTCTGAAATTGAACTTGATTATTCTACATTTTTCTTTATAGAAGCAGTAACACTTGTTCATTTCAAAAAAATGTAGCCTAGATATGTGGTGGAATGTTTTTTGTACCATATAAATAAATGACTGTTTGGACCCATGCAGGGCACCGTAGAAGTGGGTGGAGAATCAGAGGCAGTCAGGTAGGAAGAAGGGGTGGAGTCTACTAGTCGCCATCTGTCTCCCGAAGAAGAAGCATGTAGGAATTCAGGTGAGCCACGGGCTGCAAGCCACGTGGTGGGTAGATTCATGGAAATGGGTTGATTTAAGAAGAAAGAGCTAGCTAGTAATGTGCTTAAGATATGGGCCAAGCAGTGTAAAATATATAAGCGTGTAATTCATTTCTTTTAGAGGACAAAAGCCGTGGGCGCGCAAACCAGGTTCCAAACTGCCACTACACATGCGCCAGGTCATAAATCTCTAGACCCAAACAGGCCAAAAAAAAACATACTACAACATAGACATTTCTGTTCTTCACAACTGTACATTTATGCCTGGCTAAACCTTTCATACTGTCACTTTTGGTCCTCAACCTTGCTACTTGTTTATAAAGATTTTTCCATTGCCTATTTGTCATGATTCACCACAAATAGAGAAATGCTATGACATGAACACTCTTAACTTCTGCTTTGTTAATAAGCAAGATTTAATACGCTTTGTTTTTTTTAAAAAAAAAAGTAAAATAATTGTGGGTATCCTTTTTTTTTCTCTGGGCCTGTCAGCCAATATTCTGAAAGAGAATATAACTAGTAGGGGTGACAGCTTTGTACATGGCCCAGGAGCATGAATCAAAGAAGCCCTCTGAAAGATAAATTTTGGCGAATCAACTGAACTAAATTCCAGAGCATAAGAAGTATGTAGGATTGGGGAGCCTGAAGGAAAATACTAATTTGCACTAAGTGGCATGCTCTTATCACAAGGCTTAGTATGTGGCAGTGTGAATCCATAGCAGAGTTTCTAGCACAAGTCTTTTTAGCATGGATCTGTACCAAAGGTCAAGCTAAAGATGAACCAGGCCTTTCAGCCATTTGTAATTTTTCTACTGAGAATTCCCATTTTATTTCTGAACCCTATTTTTTGATTGGGCTGTTCAAGGTTTTGGGCTTTAGTTTCTTGAGTTCTCTATATTTTAGAGATCAGTCCTCTGAAAAGATGCTCAACATCTTTAGCCATCAGAGAAATGCACATCAAAACAACATTGAGATACTACCTTGCTGGTGGGGAGTGTAAGCTGGTTCGGCTACTCTGGAATGCAGTACGGAAGTTTCTCAGAAAATTGGAAATCAATCTCCCCAAGGATCCAACAATACCACAACAATACCCTAAAGATGCACATTCGCACTCCAAAGGCATTAGCTCAACTATATTCATAGAAGCATTATTCGTAATAGCAAGAACCTGGAAACAACCTAGATGTCACTCACCTGAGGAATGGATTAACAAGATTTGGTACATCTACACAATGGAGTACTACTCAGCAGTAAGAAAAAATGATATCCTAAAATTCTCAGGCAAATGGATGGATTTGGAGAATATCCTCCTGAGCAAGGTATCACAAACCCAGAAAGATACACAGGGGATGTACTCACTCATTAGTAGACTCTAAATAAAAAGCAAAGCATTTCCAAGCTGCAAACCACAACCTCTGAACAGCCTGGAATCTAAAACACTTTGGACTAGCACCTTGGAGCTCATTTCCTTCACGGGGACACCAGATTCAGTCTTGATATTGGGATAGGGAAAGTGGATCTGCCTGGAGTGGAGGCTTAACTAAGCAACCTTGGGACCTTGGGACCTCTTGCTCATGCTGGGGAGGAGATGGGGAGATGTGGAGAGGAGATAGTGACTGGGAGGGGTGGCAGGGAGAAGGAGGCTTGAACAAGGGGATACATGGATGAAAAAATATGACTTTATTCATAATTAAAAAGTCATAAAAGAAGAAAAAAACATGAATCAGGCATTTAGTTTAGAGACAGACATCTGGGTTTGAGACAGCCTTCAGATAAGATCAGTCATCCAGGACCAGGAACATTTTCAGATAAGGATAGAGATGAGGTGGCCTTGCTGTGGAGGGAAGGAGGGAGTATCTATATTCCTGAGCTTAAAGAAAGATTCCAGGCCATGGCAGACTCCAACCTCTAACCAGCCAGCAATGTATTCCAATATATAATTTTATTTAGAGTAAAGTTATAGCACTGATTATAGAGGGACATCATATCAATACTGATAACAAACTACCTGAGAGTATCCATTGTATTAAGTCTGTGCCTTAAATTCTTAATTTTCTTGGATATTTTCATTTCTACATATATAAATTATTTTAATTCCAATGAATTAGTAATTTCTGAAGACATATAAGAATATCTGTATGTATTTTATACATGTGTTATTTACTGAAAATATATTCCTCTTTTTAAATTGTGAGATGCTTACTCCAGTATCTATAGTTTCACTAAACATGATGGCAAATGTTTGAAGCTCTTTGTCATGGTTCTTCAGCTCTTCATTTTTTCCTTCATGAATTATTTTGCTTTATTTTGATTTAGGTGAGATGACTAGATATTATTTGATGAAGATTTTCGTTTTTGTTGTTCTTTTTAAGCAAAGAGCTTGATCTATTTACTGAAATCATATCAAAGAAAAACATTTTCAAATATCAAACAATTATTTCTTTGTCTGTCTTTTCTTATTATGAAAAAAGTCATTATTTTATCCATGCATCCCTTTGTTCAGACTCCCTTCCCCCTCCTGCTCCTCCTAGTCACTCACTCTTCCCTTATCAGTTTATCTCCTCCCCAACAAGGGCAGGAGGTCCCAAGGTCCCATGGAGGATTTTCTGTGGCCTTGGATGAAGGAGAACGCCTGTAAATATGATTTCTATTAGCTTAAAAAAGAGCCTAAAGTGTAATCACTTTGAGATCACTATCAATTAAATCAAATTCATGGCTTGAAATTTAGGGTTCTATTCAAGTAATAAGAATTTGTGCTATAAGTCTACCTTAAGGATATGCCTAATATGGTGGATTGAAACAAGTTTTAGTTATGTTTCATCATTTCATTCTGAAAAATGTAGCCCTTGGCTTTATAAGATAGAGATCCTTCTAATTTGAGATTACAAGATAGAGATCCTTCTAATTTGAGATTTGACTAGTATCTCTTCTGTTGCCTGCATAACTCATTCTCTAGTCCTGGGTTACCATTATTTTGAGACAATTCTGACCACTGAAATTTACAACATCAGTAAATGCTCTCAAAGAGCCTATTTTCAGTGGGTCATTTAAATCTGAGAATTGAATTTAACATTGAATTTAATGAAAATTTAGCAGAATAATATTTATCTGTCTTGAAAACCATAGGGTAATTTAAAATATTACCATGTAATGTTTGCTTATCTTAATTAAAAGAGTTTGTAGAAATAAACTTAGCTTAGAATATTATAATAAATAGAAGCACTCTGCTGTTTTTTTTTCTGTGAAGTTTCACCATCATATTCCCTATTTAATACAATATTTTGTAACATAATTTTTCTCTCTGACTTATTCTTGCTTTCATTTGAAGATATCATTTTTGTTGAAGAGAGCATATCTGTGCAGAATACATCATGGCAGGGAAGAGAGAACAGGAAGTCCAGTACTAGTCTAGCTTTCTACTTTATTTTTCCTTTTATCCCAACTACGCCAGTCTGCTGCCTAACATGCAGGGTGTTTCTTCCTCCAGTTAATCATCTCTAAAATTGCTCTCACAGATTCATAAATATGTTTACCTTCCCATCAGAGTAGGTGATAAGCCCAGGGAAGTTTAAAATGAAGATCAATTGCTATATGTCCAAGCCCATTCTCTCTGTCATCTAAATATATATCACTTTAAATAATAAAATCTGGAATCTCAAATGTTCATGTCTATCTTACAGTGCCAAACAAATTTAGTCCCTCAATGAGTCCTCATTGTATTATCAGTTCTAATATTGTACGAAAATCCAAATTTAGTGTCTCCTCTGGAATTTAAGGCCTATTTTAAGCTGTGAATTACTGTGATACTGACAAAAATCATATATTTCCTACCTGAGAATAAGCATTCTCATTTCAATAGTGGTGCTGCAGAAAGTATGAAGAGAACCAAAGCATTATGGCAATCAAGATATAAATATTATATCCTTTAGCTTTAGGTCTGGCATCTGACACAAAATTTCCTTGTGTTTGTTCCACTAGGTTTGGTAACCTCTGAGCCTCTAGTTTTGGCAAGTTCTGTCAAAATGGCTTCTCTCTTATGACATTGTGATCCATTACTTGTGTTGTCTTCAGCAGATATTTTATTTTAATATCATCTGTAAAATTGTGGGGTTTCTATGGCAGTGTCAACTGTATTATCTTTACAAAGGCTATCCAACAAAATTCTGGCTGTACTGTGCATTGTCTTTTCTGCCCTGGACTTCCTTGAAAATCTAGATAAATCCCCCTTTATTATGTAACTTTCATATTTTGCATACCCTGCAAAGCTAGCACATTTTAAAAAATGGGTCTTTCCATGCATTTTAAAGTAATTTAAATTCTAGAAATTGCAAACAAATTAATATTGTTTCAAAATAAAAAGAACAGCTTTAGTTTAATTTCTCTATATATACTTAGACTTGTTTAGAGAGGGCTCACTTGCACTTTCATACACGACACAACATGAAAACTTTTACTTTTGAACTTCCAAGCCTTCAAATCATAATTCTAATAATACTTAACATGTAAATTTTTTAACTTATTGTATTTGTCCTAGCTATATTCTTACTACTATGACAAACACTATGAGCAGAAGCAATTTATCAAGGAAAGGCTTTATTTCAGCTTATAGTTGTATTCTACTATGAGGGGAAGTTAGGGCAGGAATTGAGGAATGAACTTAAGTGGAGAAACAGGAGGTAATATAAAAAATTATAAATATTCAGTTCTAATTTTCCATGTTTCCTTATTTTTAAAGTTGTTCATCCATTATTTATTATTTGTTGATCTTACCCTCCTCTGTTCCTGGCAATAGAACATGTTTGTGAAATAATGTTTTTATACAATGTAAAGATTTGTTATTTTTACTGGTTTTGGTTTAATAAAATCATTGATTGGCTAGTAGCTAGACAGGAAGAAGAGGTAGGACAACCAAGCTAGGAGAATTCTGGGAGAGGCCTGGTAGAACAGCAGATACCAGTCAGATGCAAAGGAAGCAAGATTAGAATGCTGCATTGCATTGAGAAAAGTTATCAAACCAAATGGCTAAACATAAATAAGAATTATTGATTAATTTATGCATAAGAGCTAGTCAATAATAAGCCTGATATACTGGCCCATCACTTACTATAATATTAAACCTCCAACTCAAATATTTTGGAAGTTGCTGCTAGAAGAAATTTTAAAGGCAGGACAGAAACTTCTGATTACAAATGGTGCCCTAAGTGAGGCATGAATTCACAAATAAAAAGAACCACTTGCCTATAGATTTGAAACAACTAGCTTTCATCCACTGGCACAGGTCAGAGCTATACATGGCCAGAGTCACTACCTGGCTGGTTAGATTCTCCTTTTGAGTTAGCCTCCAGCCAGTTCTGACCTTTTAGGCAATTCCTGACACATATGTTTCTTCTTCATAACCACCTGGGTGAATCAGTTTCCTTCTCCTGGTTGGTTGTGTGGTTTTTTTTGGACCTTCTACTTGGGCTGCTGCCACACTAGGTAGCTGCCTACCTTCATAGCTATCTGAACTGTCATGTGATCCAATTGGTATTTCTTAAAAAGGATATTTAGTTAAATCACACAGAGAAATTTTATCAAACATTAAAAAATGAGATATAGTGTTATAATGGAAAAAAATTTGGTCTCTTTGATTATACACTAGATGGTATGAAAATGCAACACTTAATTAAAAGAAAAATATAAATGAGTTTGATGTAATATCAATTGTAATTATTATTTGTTTGATTATTTTTGTTTTAGCCTTTAAAAAGATGGTTTATATGAGTCTCATGTTGGTTGATATGAATACCAAGTTGATTGATATGAATGCCAAAATACAAGTATTAGAAAACCCTGTTAAAACAGACCATTATAGATATTTTGTCCCAGATAGAGGCATTTATTTTTTCTTCTTTTTTATTATTATGAATAAAGAAGTCACATTTTCTATCCCTGTACATTCTTAATCAAGATCCCTGCCCCCTCCCACCACATCAGGTCATTCTCTTTTCTCCACATCTCCCCATCTCCCCCATGGGCAGGAGGTCCCACAGTCCCAGTATTGCTTAATTCAGCCTCCACTCCTGGCAGATCCAGTTTTCTCCCACCAACCTCAAGACTGGGTCAGGGGTACTTCTAGGGGGAGTGGGATCCAAGGAGTCAGTCCAAGGTGTTTCCAATCCCAAGATGTTCAGTGGTTGTGGCTTGCAGCTTGGGCATGCTTTGCTTTTTTTTCATTTTTTTTCTTTTTTTTATGTTTAGAGTCCACTAATGAGTGAATACATCCCCTGCTTATCTTTCTGGGTTTGTGATACCTCGCTCAGGAGGATATTCTCCAAATCCATCCATTTGCCTGCAAATTTTAGGATATCATTTTTTCTTACTGCTGAGTAGTACCCCATTGTGTAGATGTACCACAGTTTGTTAATCCATTCTTCAATTGAGGGGCATCTAGGTTGTTTCCAGGTTCTTGCTATTACAAATAATGCTGCTGTGAACATAGTTGAGCTAATACCATTGGAGTGCGACTGTGCATCTTTAGTGTAATACACCCAGAAATGGTATTGCTGGGTCCTTGGAGAGATTGATTCTCAATTTTCCAAGAAACCATATTTAAACATGAAACGTCTCAACATTGTTTTTTGGGATTATTAAGAAAAAGGCATAGACTTTCAGATAGCCAATCTTATTATATCTAGTAACCTTACGGGAATTGCCTAATGATAGAAACCCTGTAAGAACTGAATACACTCCTGTTCAAATGTTAGGTTTAAGGAGATTCAAGAAAGCAACAGTTTCATATAGCATGCACCTGCCGTTTGTAAAATAGATGTTAAACTTGTGGTCAACTTGTAATAGAATTATCCTTAGAGACTTGACATATATGGTTACAGCAGGCTTGGAGGCTGGATCTCAGTTACAGTGGAGGACCTTTTGGAAAGATGAAGCTAAAAACTGTTAAAAAAAAAAAAAGCAGCAGTGCTAGATATATTGGAATCTCCTAAGACCAACTTCTAAGGGAGGAAAATTATGCTAATGGTGAAAGGCAATCTATATATGAATACCACACCCTGGCTTTATATCAAATGGCATTCTTGAATGCTTGGGATAGAATTGAAAAAGTACAAAAAAATTTAGCTCTTTACAAAAGTCATCCAAGGGCCAAAAGAAACAATCTCAATTTTTTTGAAAAGATTGACTTTACCACTAAATAGAATGGTACCAGATTCATAAGCTAGGCAATTAAAGCAAATAATACTTGAAATCCTGGGTTTTAAAAATGCTAATTGAAAATGCAAAGGTATAATTAGGTTGTTAAAGGTAAGATTAGCACCCTTGAAGAAATGGATCCTGGATATAATTAATAGGAAATCTCACACCTATAGTGATGATTGAATAAGAGAGGGTTTTTTTTCCTTGAGATTTTAAGAACAATAAAAATATCAAATATTACAACTTTGGATAACAAGATTACCCTTAAAGAAAAGACTAAACAAGAAATCCCTAGAAACAATGTTTTTGCTAAGAACAACCCAAACAGAATGCCCTTCCATTCTGGATTATGCAGAAGGTATGATAAAACAGGCATTGAACTAACCAATTTAAGTCATTAAGGGACAAAAAAGATAATCTTTTAGCCTTTGCCATTGGGAAATGCTCTGAGGGTCCTCTCACAGGCCCCAGTAATAAATATTTTCAGTTTAATTCTATCATATCATCATGGAGAAAATCTGTTCCTAGGGCTATTAAAAAGCCTAATGCCTATCATAAAAAAAACATATTTCTCTGTATGATAGAAAATGTATAGAAGAGAGAACAAAAAATCAAGAGACACCATAAATCCAAAACTGATAAAGATTAGGAGATCCTCCCCAAAATTAAGGCAGTAGAGATTACTCAACAATTAAAGACTATACTCAAAACCAAAAGTAAAAAACCACAGCCCCACAGTATTTCCCTTTTTTCTTTCTTTTTTTTCTAACCACACTAAGAGAATTCTGGAATTAAAGGCATGGATCATCACTTTCTGTTCATCATAGCTTGGCTCTATCCTCTGATTATTTCAGGCTGTTTTTATTAAGTGTATAATATGTCACCACACATATTTTATTAGTTTTTATTTGAGTGGATTATAGCATAATTACAGTATTTCTTTCTTTTCTCTCTATATACACCCTTCCATATATGCCCTGTACCCTTTCCTCTATTTCAAATTTATGGCCTCTTATTCTTTAAGTGTTGTTACATACATTTTATGTATGTACATGTATAACACAAACATACATATGTACTCTTAAATAAATATATTTTCTGTTTATTTAATGCTACTTGTAAATATATATTTTCATAGCTGACATGTTGTATTAGATAACCAATTGGTATGTTTTTCTCTAAGCAATACTCTTTCACGTATTCTTGACATTCCTTAGTTGTCTGCAGTTCTTCATCTAGTATAGAGGCCTTGTGAGATTTTCCTCTTCCATGTTAGCATGTCTATGGTTATTGTCCTTGTTCATATAATATCCAGAAAGCCATGCTAGCAAGACTTTATGGCCATTGCTTCTCTGACATTTCTGGGAGACACAATATCACAACAAGCTTTCTATTCTTCCCTTAAAGTCTTTCAGCTCCTTCTTCTGTAGTGACTCTTTTAACTTTGGTTCATGAGTTGTGCTATAGATTTATCAGCTATGATTGGGCTCTATGTTTCTGCATTTTCATTGGTTGTCATTTTTTTAATGGACTCTGTTGCAGAGACATTTTTATGATGGGGATGAAAACTACACTTATCTACAGATAAAAGTATAAATATCTATAGATAAAAGAATAAATATTGACAATATAGATTGTTCTGGTTTAGTAAAGAAGTGCTTGTAAATTCCTTTCAAAAAAGCATGACTCCACTAGCTCTGAGTATTTATCTAGGTGTCTAGGACTATGTATGATTATTCTCTTGTGGAGCAGTCTTTCATTTTGGATCCTGGGGCTCATCTAGGTAATTATCATTGGCAGACATTTTTAGTAAACTGTTTGATTTTTAAGGGGGAAATAATACTGCCTTGATATTTCATATTGTTTGCATTTTGCAGTAAGATCTGGGATGTGGTCTTATTTTCTTAGGCTTTATCTGATATCAACAGAGGAGATTGGGGCAGCAGTGCAGAAATGCTGTTTGTTTTGGCTTAAAAATTCAAAATAGCTTACGTGAAATGATGTCAGACAGAGGGATCTGGGCTGCTTTTTTTTTTTGTTTCACACTTGGAGTTTGGGGAGAAATGTGAAGTCTGGGGTGGATGTGAGTAGAGAAGGACCAGGTAGACTCAATTAGTTAGTGGTATATAAGGGTCCTGAATGTTGATGTAGGCAGGGCAAATAATGACAGAATCCTAGAGATTGATATCAGCATAGGCAGGGGTGGCCAGCCTAGACTAGGGTACTGAATCTCGGTTTGGGAGTATATCAGGGGTTTTGGAAAGGGTGCATGGAGTTGAGGATCAAGCAAAGTCAACTAGATAGAATCTAGAGAAATAAAATCAATTTCATGCATATAGTTTCATTAGATTTCTAAAAGAAACATATGGACATTTAATTAGTACTTCTATTTCATAGACAGTTTTGATTCATAAAATAGTTAAATATAACTTTATTAGTAGTAATTTTTACAAACGTGATATACATTCATGATGATCTTTATACCAAGGTTATGAATCAATCTGGACTGCTTCTATATTTCATGTCTTAACAAACTTCAAATACTTTGTACATGAGAACAAAAATCTTCTATTTTATATATGAGGACAAGTTTGGACCAGGACATTCAGCCTTTATACAAGCTCTGAAAAAAAAAAAAAAACATTATTATCAACTAAAGTTACTTAACCATATTTAGTTTTCTAATATATTGTCCTAATTACATCCTCGAAATACTTGTGGCATAAAACAACAGCCCGCTTCTAACAATGCAGTCTTCAGTAACATGCTTTGACAAAGTGACCATTACACTAATACAAATGGTACTCACTATCCAATTTAAGCAGCTTACTCTACTAATTTCCTACAATTCTACAGCTACAATATGTTGAAAGACAAATTCAGATGGTAAAAGTGATGATCAATTTAATGACTGGATAGAGCTTGGGATTCAGGAAAACAATTACTTTATGGTAGTAACATATATTAAGGGAGTAAAGTAAAAGTAATCTAATCTTCTCTGCTTATGTATGCATAGGGAGATCCTCATACAAAAAAGGGGGCATCAGGGAATAGAATAGTTGATAAAGCAACTCTCTCATAAGCATGTGGACTTCAGTTCAATTCCCAGAACTCACATAAAACTATTATGTTTGTTGATGTGAGCCTGTAAACACAGTGGTATCCAGGTCTCACTGGCCAGCACATCTAGCCTAATTGGTAAACTCCAGGCCAGTGGTAGTCCTAGCTGGAAAGCAAATTACAGCATTTCTGATGATGAAACCAGAGATTTTCCTCTGGCTTACACACACACACACACACACACAGGCATATGCACTGAAGGATGAACACATGTAAAATACTTATATACACAAAAAACTGAGAAAAATGAGAAGTGCCAAGAGAAGTTTACTAACATGTATATCTTATATGTAATTTCTTTATACCAAAGATATACTGGTTAGATTCCAGGAGTAAGCTATAAACAGAGAAAAATAGCATAGGGAAGACCAGATGTAAGGTGACAGCTAAAGAATGGCAAACAATTCTAAGACTTATTCTTTCTCCATCACTAAAAATTGCTTGTCATTTTGCAATATTTTTTTTCAGTACAGATAAAGTAATGTCTTTATAATGAAGATTTCCAGTATAACATTTGAATTACATTATAAGATCATAAATTCTCTGGTTTGGGAGCTCCTTCTGTGCCTGATGATTCTTAAATATTCATCTCAAAATAATATTTATGCTAGAAAGACATATTTTAGAATGTCCTATTCTTTCCTGTAGTCGTATTTTGGAGTGACATTCTAATACTAATAACCAGTGCTACAAAAACAAACAAATAAGGCAATCTGAAAATTTCTAGATAAAACATAACAAGTAGAATACATAATTAAAATGGAAATCTGCATCTTAATACTTCATCATTTTTAGATAAATTTTCATAAACATATTTGTGCTTATTGTATAATCTACTGATTATTCCCAGGAAACATTTCTGACATAAGACTACAACCAACAACTAGCAGTGTAATTGTTTTGTTTGGGAAGAGTATCAGAAAAAAATTAATTCATAAATTGAAGCATGACAACCAAAGTTAGCATGAGTGTAATATAAAATGTTAAGTTAATGGCCACAATTCTTTTTAAATTATTTAAAATATTATTTTTTGACCTTTGCCAACTGCACCACTTGGGAGAGCAGGCCCTATACCTCACAAGGGTAGCACACTGAGCCAAACCCTGTTAGCACAGGTGTAGGTGAGCCAGCCCCAAAATTGTGAGCATAGGTGAACTGTGCCAATTACCCATCTGTCTTGTGAGAGCATGGGCAGGGGAGAGGTGTCATCTGCCTCTCCCCACCTACTAACCCCTGGGGCAGTAGAGAAACCTGGTCCTATGGTCATAAGAGGGGTATAATCGTCCCTGTTAGCACAGGTGTGGATTAGCCAGCTCTAAAGTTGTAAACATGGGAGAGCTATTTCTATCTCTCATCTTGTGGATCAGCCCTACAGCTGCCCTGTCCCCAGACCAGGGTTATGAGTTGGCAGGCCCCAACATCCACCCCAGTATGTCTTCATGTGACCTACTGGTGCACATGAAGAAAGTTTACCCCAAAACCAAAAGCTACAGGATCTCCACAACACAGAGCAACAATAGGATATCCAGGAAGAGACTTAGTGAGAATGCAGCATTGATAGTGTAATGAAAACCAAAGGCCTCAAGGCAGGCCAATGACTCTTTGCAACAAACATTTGCAAGTAAATATGTACAAATCTACTGTATTATGTTCTGTATCACACTGTAGCTTCTATGAAGAGATTCTTAGTTTTTTCCCTTTAATATTTTTCTTTTTTCTCTTAATTTTTTTTATTTGGGTGACAAAGGGGCAGAAGATAGATGAGAAGGGATAGAGAATGAAATAAATATACATGGTGTAAAGAACACATAGAATACATTTTAAAATTCTTAAAAATTAAAAGTTAAAATACTATAAATTAATGGAGAATGTAATAAAATGTATTTTGAACAATTTTATCTGAACTACTCTACTTATTCCATTTCCCACACCACTCTACACATCAGAGCATCTTGGGCTCCTCTTTTACTTTAATTTAGCAACTATTAACTCAAAATTTTGCTTTTCATGTATTTTTTGATGTGGAACCATCCATTGAAGCATGTTTTACCTACCAAGAGCAACAACTTAAATGAAACTAACTACCCCTGCACACCTCGAGAAGCCATGAATTTCCATAGCTAATTGCTTAGAAGTAAGGGCTTATAAACCCCTTTCTAGTCCATGCTATGTAGACTAGCTTGATCTTGTACAGGGAACCACAGCTAAATTCCTGAGAAAGCAGTTCTATCATATCGAGAAGTCACCATTTTCCTCCAGTCCTTTATTACCTCACTCTTACAGTCATTCTACTCCATCATTTAGGATGGTTCCTGAGCCTAGGAAAAGAGGTGTGTTATCATGTCCCATTTTCATTTGAACACTCACTCCATAATCGCTTACTCTTTATAGTTGGCAAGTTATATTTCTGTTAACCATCAATTCACTATATGAAGAAACTTTGTTTGCTGAAGTATGAGGGTTGCACAACTTACTTTTAGACAGATATAAATTTCAAATATAAAAATATAAAAGCCATTTGATACTAGGCTTATTTTGCAAAATATTAGTAGTAGGTCACCGAGGAACTCATGAGCTCTCCAACAATGAGATTTAACCAGATTAACAGTAACAGTATCAGGCATGTTTCCTCTTGTGAAGTTAGCATAGATACATTCATAAAGAGCCTACTTACGCCCAGCAACATTCATGCCATTATAGTATCCATAGACACATACAATCATGCTGGTCTTTATTGTAGATCACAAGTTTCACAGCTGAATCAGATTATTGGTAGGTTTCCCCTCATGCAGCCTACATAAGACATTCCAATACTATGAAAGTTAATGTACTAAGAGCTGCAAAAGAAAAGGGCCAACTTACCTATAAAGGCAGACCCATCAGAGTAACACCTGACTATTCAATGGAAACAATGAAAGCTAGAAGGGCTTGACAAAAGTTATACAGACACTAAAAGAGCATGGCTGCCAAACTGGAATACTATACCTGCAAAATTATCAATCTCCATAAATGGAGTAAACAAGATAGTTCATGACAAAGTCAGACTGAAACAATATCTATCTACGAATCCAGCAATATAGAAAGTATTAGAGGAAAAACTCCAACCTAAGGACCCCAGATACACCCATGAAACCACAAACAATCAACCACACAGAAGAATACTCCAGAGAAAGGAAATACAAACAAGCTACCACCAAAAACAGCAAGAAATATCAATCAGTGGTCACTAATATTCCTTAATATCAATGGACTCAACTTTCCTATAAAACGTCACACACAAACAAGATGGAAACAACAACAGAAGCCATCCTTCTGTTGCCTACAAGAAACACACCTCAACCACAAAGACAGACGCAGGCTTAGAGAAAAGGGTTGGGAAAAGATTTTCCAGTCAAATGGTCCCAAGAAAAAAGCTGGGGTTGCCATCCTAATATCTAACAAAGTAGACTTTAAGCTAAAAGCAATAAAAAGGGACCAAGATAGTCATTACATATTCATCACAGGAAAAATTGGTCAAGAGGAGATTTCAATCCTGAATATTTATGCCCCTAATATAAGGGCACCTACGTATGCAAAAGAAACACTGCTAAAGCTCAAATCCCACATCAATTCTCACACCCTAATAGTGGGAGACTTCAATACCTCACTTTCGCCCCTGGATAGGTCAACCAGACAGAGACTCAACATTGTAATAAGAGTCAAACAGACATTATGATGCAAATGGATTTAATAGATATCTACAGAAGCTTCCAAATGCAAAGGAATATATATATTTCTCAGCTCCTCATGGAACTTTCTCCACAATTGACCACATAATTGGTCATAAAACAAATACCAACACATACACAAAATGGAAATAATCTCTTGTAATATATCGGATCACCAAGGTCTAAAGTTAGAGTTCAAAAACATCAAAAATCATAGAAAGCCTACCAACTCATGGAAACTAAATATCACTCAGCTGAACTATCTCTATTTGCAGATGATATGAATGTATACATAAGTGACCCACAAAATTCTTCCAATGAACTGCTACAGCTGATAAACACCTTCAGCAATGTAGCAGGATACAAGATTAACTAAAATAAATCAGGAGACCTTCTATACAATAAAGATAGAAGAGCTGAAAAAGAAATAGGGAAACATTATCCATCTTAATAGCTGCAAATAGTATTAAATACCTTGGAGTAACTATAACCAAAAAAGTAACAAATCTATTTGAACAAAATTTTAAATCACTGAAGAAAGAAATTGAAGAGGATATCAGAAAATGGAAAGCTCTCATGTTCCTGGATAGGTAGGATCAACATAGTAAAAATGGCAATTCTACCAATAGCAATCTACAGATTCAATGCACTGCCCATCAACATCCCAACACAATATTTTTTGAATCTTGAAAGAACAATACTCAATTTCATTTGGAATAACAGGAAAGCCAGGATTTCCAAAACAATTTTGCTCAACAAAAGAACCTCAGGAGGCATCACCATCCCTGACTTCAAGTTATTATACTATAGAGCTACAGTAATAAAAACAGTCTGGTACTTGCATAAAAACAGACTTTTGGAATAGAATTGAAGATCCAGACAATAACCCAAAAACTTTGAACACCTGATCTTCGATAAAGAGGCCCAAAATATTCAATGCAAAAAAGAGCATATTTAACAAATGGTGTTGGAATAGCTGCTTGGTAGTGTGTAGAAAAATGCAAATAGATCCAAGCCTGTCACCCTGCACAAAACTCAAATTCATGTGGAACAAAGACCTCAACATAAACCCAGCCACTTTAAACTGGATAGAAACAAAGTGGGAAATACACTTCTATGAATTGGCACAGGTGACCACTTCCTAAATATGACCCCAGTGGTAGAGACACTAAAATCAACAATCAATAAGTGGGATCTCCTGAAGCTGAGAAGCTTCTGTAAAGCCAAGGAGACTGTCAATAGGACAAAACGACAGCCTACAGAATGAGAAAAGATTTTCACCAACCCTACAAGTGATAGAGGACTGATCTCTAAGATATATAAAGATCTCAGGAATCTAGAGCCCAAAACCTTGTATAATCCAGTCAAAAAATGGGGTTCAGATCTAAAAAGGGAACTCTCAGCAGAAGAATTACGAATGGCTGAAAAGCCCCTGAAAAAGTTCTCATCATCTTTAGCCATGAGAGAAATGCAAATTAAAACAACTTTGAGATACCACCTGACACCTGTTAGATTGGCTAAGATAAAAGACACAGATGACAGTCTATGCTGGAGAGGTTGCAGAGCAAGGTGAACACTTCTCCATTGTTGGTGGGAGTGTAAGCTTATTCAGCCACTTTGGAATGCAGTATGGCAGTTTCTCAGAAAATTGAGAATCAATCTCCCCAAGGACCCAGCAATGCCAATTCTGGGTTTATACCCTAAAAATGCACATTCACACTCCAAAGGCGTTAGCTCAACTATTCATAGCAGCGATATTTGTAATAGCAAGAACCTGGAAACAACCTAGATACCCCTCAACTGAAGAATGGATTAACAAATTTTGGTACATCTACACAATGGGGTACTACTGAACAGTAAGAAAAAAATAATATCCTAAAATTTGCAAGGAAATAGATGGATTTGGAGAATATCCTCCTGAGCAAGGTATAACCAACCCCAAAAGATAAGCAGGGGATGTACTCACTCATTAGTGAACTCAAACAAACAAACAGACAGACAAACCAGAAAAAAAAGCAAAGCATGCCGTAGCTGCAAACCACAACCACTGAACAGCTTGGGATGAGAAACACCTTGGACTGAATCCTTGGATTCCTAGAGGAATACCTGACTCAGTCTTGAGGTTGGTGGGAGAAAACTGGATCTGCCAGGAGTGGAGGCTGAACTAAGCAATATTGGGACTTTGGGACCTTTGGACGGTCTGCCACCTGCTGGGGGGGGAGGAGGAAGGGACCTTGAATAAGGATATACAAGGATAGAAATTGTGACTTATTGTTCATAATAATAAAATAAAGAAAAACATTCATACCCCAAAAGCATTAGCTCACCTATGTTCATAGCAGCATTATTCGTAATAGCAAGAACCTGGAAACAACCTAGATGCCCCTCAACTTAGGAATGGATTAGCAAACTGTGGTACAATTACACAATGGAGTACTACTCAGCATTGAGAAAAGATTATATCCTAAAATTTGCAGGAAATGGATGGATCTGGAGAACATCCTCCTGAGTGAGGTATTACAAACCCAGAAAGATAAGCAGGGGATGTACTCACTCATTAGTGGACTTTAAACAAAAAAAGCTTAGCATATCCAAGCTGCAAAACAAAGCCACTGAACAGCTTGGGATCTGAAACACCTTGGATCAGGATCTTGGAACCCATTCCCTCCAGAGAAATACCTGACTCAGTCTTGATGGTGGGATTAGGAAAGCAGATCTGCCTCTAGTGGATGTTGAACTAAGTCACCTTGAGACCTTGAGACCTTCTGCTCTTGCTGGGGAGGAGACGAATTGATGGAGAGTAGGATGAGTGACTTGGAGCGGCAGGAGGGGGAAGGGATCCTGAACAAGGGGATACATGGATAAAAATAATGACTTTTTTTTTCAAAATAAAAAATGACTTTTTTCACAATTAAAAAATAAGAGAAAGAAAGTTACTAGTAAATATTTTTTTAAAAAATTTCAGTGGCAGGTATGGGTTAAGTTTTTTCAATTTGTTGGTCAGTGATATCTATAGACACCCAAGCATTATAATTTGTTGCCACTGTTCTCACCCTTGAAAAGATAATGGCAAGGCCTTACTGCTGAAGACACCATCACAAAACATGGAGAAATAAAGTACCACATTGTATCCCATATATACACAATTATTATAAATTAATATAGAACTTGTGAAGTAGTAAATGATAAAAACAGTTTCCCTGGGCTACTTTCAAAAGATAAGTCTTTTTTTCATAATTTATTTTATGGGATTACTTACATATAAATTAAACATAATAAATAACTACTTTGATATAATATAACATTAAATTTACCTTTATTTTAAAAGCCTCAAAGGATAGAAAGACCACTAACATGCCACCTTGGGACCTTGGGACCTCCTGTCCTTCCTGGGGAGGAGATAGGAGATGGGGAGAAGAGAGAGTGACAGGGAAGGGGAAGGGAGTTAGAACAAGGGGATACATGGATAAAAAGTATGACTTTATTCATAATTAAAAAGTATGACAAAAAGAAATGTAGTGGAGATAAAGATTAAATATGGCATATTAACAGCTATATAAGAGCAGAAATATGAGTTACATTGATTCTAAATCTTTTAGTTACCTATTGACCTAACCTTTGTGAAATACACAGAAAAATACAAGGCTTCTAAAAGAATTTACCAAGCCATGGGAAGATAACCTATTCAGTTGAATGAGATGATATTGAAACAAGTAAAATCTCTCTCTTGTTCTCTCTCTCTCTCTCTCTCTCTCTCTCTCTCTCTCTCTCTCTCTCTCTCACACACACACACACACACACACACACACACAGAGATGTATGCAGTGGGGGAGGGAGGGGAGGGAGAGAATTAATAGGTGCGTGCACATGTACAGGGCAACAAATTCACAGAACAATTATGATTACTGTGGTATTTCATTCCAGTACTATCGATTCCATAGCAGGCTGAAGAAATTTATTTCATAAGGGATTAGAAATCAGTGACAATATGGTTGGACTCTTCAGGAAAAGATCTTCAGAGGAGACGGGAGAAGGGTTAAATTAGAGTGACCATTCTTGGATATAGAATCCTTCTCGAAGGGAAAAGTTTCTGCATTCTATGACTTGATGTGGGTAAAGGAAGTTGGGTTTTTATGACACAATTCAGATAGAAAAAACAGGAGGCTGGAAAGCAGGTAAAAAATAACACTGAACTTCCTTCTGGTCCTTCCCATTCACTTTATTTTCAAAGTACTCAGATTACCAAAGTACTATGTTATGAGGTATTTGGGGTATAATCTTCTGATCCACAAAATCTCCCACAATTCAGGAAAATATAACATTCACCTACATGATTTGTAGCATAAAATATATGCAGGCTTTTAAATTTACTAAAAGGATTATTAACTGTGCAAATCTCAAGACACAGGTTAGAGTTGAGAGGTAATATTTATTGGGATAAAAATGAAATATAATTTGGAATATATTTATTATAAAATATTTTATTATTTTTAATTTTATTTTTATGTACAAATATAATTATTTTATAGCTTTAATTTATTACTTTGATGAAAACCTTTCAGTGCTGATGTCTGTTTGGATTACACTATCTAGCTTCATCAGGGAGATTAAATTTAAATTCACTAGGTAAAACACCATGTTCAACTCCAAAAGATTGTCTGTTTTATATCTTTAGTTGTTAAACTAATATTTTCTTTTTTTTGAAAGTTGTATCCATGAATTCAACTCCAAGTCTCTACTTCAGACCAGGTTCTGTGAGGTCTATGAAAGACTCTTTAATGATGAGTACGGTTGGAAAAGCAGAATGGTTGACATGTCATCTCTGTAGCCTCTTCTTTGAGACTCCGGGGACAATCAGGGAGGTAGACCAGTGTCATTTTTGAATTTGGCAGTTATTATGTATGGCGCCTTCAGCTTCATTCTCTGCTCTCCTGGGTCCTTCCTTCTGTTCCATCTTGGTGTCTTCAATATCTGAATTTCAACTTTTCGGGGTATCTAGGATGGCCCACTACACTTAGTTCACACTCTTTGAGTCTTGACATTAATATTAAAATGTTGACATAGGTTTTATAAGATTTATTTTTTTATTATGAATAAAGAAGTCACATTTTCTATCCTTGTATATCCTTATTCAAGGTCCCTTCCTCCTTCTACCACATCAGGTCATTCTCTCTTTTCCACAACTCCCCCCAAATCCGCCCCGGGCAGGCAGCAAGCAGTCCCATGGACCCAAGGTCCCAATATTGCTCAGTTCAGCGTTCACTCCTGGGAAATCCAGTTTTCTCCCCCCAACATTGAGACTGAGTCCGGTTTTCTTCAAGGGGGAGTGGGATCCAAGGTGTTTCTGATCCCAAGCTGTTCAGTGGTTGTGGTTTGCAGCTTGGGCATGCTTTTTTTTTTTCTTTTTTGTTTAGAGTCCACTAATGAGTGAGTACATCCCCTGCTTATCTTTCTGCATTTGTGATACCTCGATCAGGAGGATATTCTCCAAATCCATTCATTTGCCTGCAAATTTTAAGATATCATTTTTTTCTTACTGCTGAGTAGTACTCCTTAACTAATATTTTCAAGTGGATGTATAGAATGAATATTCTTTATTACTAATTTTAGTTTTCTCTTCAAATATTTTTCAACTCCAAGACTAAAGTAGCTGAAAAGTGTTTCCTTTTTTCATGCAACGCTCATTTTTTTATTATTCCTAAAGTATTTGACCTGATATGATAAATTATGCAATACTCTAAACTATCACACTGCAATGACCTACCTGAAGATTAATTTCTAAAATGACTTATGATGCATACAGATGGAATTTGAAAGACTACAATCTAGTGTTGTGGGAAATGCAACTGTCAGAGGTAATGCTTGGTATATCCTTGTGTGCACTCGTCACATAAACTTAATGAACTAAGTACATGTATTCTCATTAATGGGCAATTGTACTATAACTTTCTGGATCTCTGCCCATAAGTGAATCTAAAAAGACTATGTCATCCCTTTCACACACACACACACACACACACACACACACACACACACACACACACACTAGTTTCTTCATTTTCTGCATACATTTTGCTTTTTACAATTATAAAATTAGCTCAAGTATTCATTTTCTCTAAAGACTGAGCAAAGGGTAGCAGTCTTCAAAATAGAAATGTCACTCAATATAAAAGTAGTATTCAGGAAATAAAACTGGAATATCCATGTAGTATTTATCAAATTAAATTTATGTCTGCAGAGCAGACATTTTATTTTCAAAACACATCAGAAGAATACCATAATGGTTTGAGAGTTCCAACATTTTTGTTGCCTATTTTCATGAAATAGTGTGCTAAGTGACACTCTTAAAAAATAAAGACAGCATTTCCTTTTCAGTTTAATGGCATTTGATTAAATGTTGAAGTATATTAGCCAACAGAGCTTATTAAGCTGCAATTAGGACAAGTGATGCTTAAGAAGTGACAACAACTCAACACTCCATTTGGAGGTATGTTGCTATTTATTTCCTTCTTAAGTCTTCCTAAAATTGGTTGTCAAAGATGTGGACCTTTGAAATATAATAAGAATATAAAGTATCAATTTGTAGGGTGAATACAATGTGATTTCAAAGCAAAACTAGAAATTTTCTACTTTGTTAGCATCTAAATCATATTAATATGCTAGAAGAGAAACTTTGGAAAAGATCATTTCTTTTACTCCTACATCTTCAGAGATTCCACAGTATTCTCAGTAATATTTAAAAATTACTTCCAAATTATGTGTTACTGACAGAATGAAAGTATACTAATACTTTAGTAGTGAGTGTAAAGTCTTTTTGGTGAGTAAATGGGTAATACTGGTTTGGATTTCTTTCTGGAGCTATATCTATACACTCCTCACAAATCAGAAATACTGCCTTAGCACTGTTGTAGCTATCTACTTTGTGGCAGTGTAGGTGAATGGGGCCACATGGGAGAAAACTTTGTTTACAATTAAGAGATTGTTCTGTTTTAATGCTTAACTAGGAACTCATATTGGACATTGTCATTTCTTTACTGTGTCTAAAGCTTCAGAAAACTGTTAACATCTCATTTTATAAATCAACAATTTATGCAGAACATTCAGGAAGAACAGTCAGTGCTCTTAACCTCTAAGCCATCTCTCCAGGCAAGAACACTCATTTGCATTAGAAAATTTCCCCACTTCCCATATTCACTAGAGTGATTTTATATTTACAAGTTAGACTCTAATATGGTCTTTAAATTGGGTGAGAAATATAGATCCTTCATTGCAGATTTGCAGTGAGTTTATTTTGTGAAATGTCCAAGCAGCTAGAAAATAATATTTTAAAAAAACTCATTGGAAGAATTCTATGGAGAAAGTTCCATTAATTATCTGAACTTTTTATATGAAAAGCCAAATACATGACACATGGGGAGGTTAAGGGACTTCCTAATATCTGGACATGATGAAGTGGCAGAGTCAGCTTTGGTAATGGTTCTGCTTGTTTCTTTTGACAGAATCCATTTAGTTATTTCTACTCTTCTGTGAACACATAGGAAATTGAAGTTTCCCTTAGGTCTCTGAAAAAGAAACTGTTTATGCAATATTTATTTTATTGTTGTTTTTGATTTTCAGTTGTGGTTGAAAACCATATAAAGTAAATTTAACATCTTGCCCACTTTGTATATACGTGCAATTCTGTATTGGAATCCACCAGTTCTAGGCAAGTGCTCAATATACAAGCCCAATATGCTTTTTATGTGTAAAGTTTAATAATAGTAAATATATTCATATTTTTAATCCAAAGAGCTCGAAAATGTTTTCATTTTCTTTAAGGGGCTGGCCACAGGGAGTTTAATTATGCTCCAGTAAGTAAATGAGCAGCATGAATTGGCTTTTTTTGTAAATGGAGAAATCATAAGAGTGGGAATGAGACAGAGAGGACTGATAACTGAGTTCGATGGAGTGCATGATGTACAATCACCAAATAATAAATAAAAAATACTACACTGAAAAAAAATATGTGTTCAACTTCTTAAAAAAAACAAACAGGAAAGTGGATCTGCCTGGAATAGATGCTAAACTAAGCCACTTTGGGACCGTGGGTCCTCCTGCCTTTATTGGGAAGGACAAAAGGAGATAAGGAGAAGAGAGAGTGACTGAGAGGGGTGGGAGGGGGAAGGGACCTTGAACAAGGGGATACATGAATGAAAAATGAGACTTTATAATAAAAAAGAAAAGTCTCTAAACAAATATTTGTTTTCTAAATCCACTCATCCCAAACATAGCATTTTAATCTGACAAGAATATACCAGATAACATAATTTATGAATAGTTAATCCTAGAAAGGGGAAGACTGCTCTTTTTTTAAAAGCCAGAATTCATCATCACTAAGCAAAGACATGCAGAAGGATTGGAATAATTAAAACAAAAACTAATTTGTCTTATTTTCTTGTTTCTCACTCTGAACTTTGAACTTTGATTTTTGTAAAAGAAAATAATTCTTTTATCATACATTAGAATGCCCTAAGCTTAAATCAAACTTCAGAATTTTTTACTAGTTCAAAGATAAAAATCCAAAATGAATTTAACTGCATTTTCCATAACATTCATTAAATTCTCTTAGCATTTTAATAAGACTTATGTAAAAATTTGAGAATATAAAATAAATTACATTTATAAAAGACTTAGGTATTATACATACATATTTTATATGCATGAAAATTTCAGACAACCAAATAGAAAATACATAGAGCTGACTGCAAAATTTTGTAGTGTGTATTAGAAATAAATTAAGGATAATATCTGAGAGTGATACTTATATTAATATGCATTATTTCTGTTGCATTAGTATCAAATTTCATGTACATTCTAAATTATCATGCCACTATTTTTGAATCCTTAAAAGCACATGGAAATAATTAAAATATGATGAAATATGGTATGCCAATGAGTCAAAGACAGAATACCTCATGGTGGTGTTTAGGCAGAGAAAAGCAAAGGAGCCTCTCATAGGGTTTTTTTTTCCAGTAACATAGGGTTGTACAGGTATATGTGGCACATAGTAATATTACCAGTACATTCACACACTCAAAACCAAGATGTTAATATGAAAGAGGCAGGAGGTATGGAAGACAGTGTAGGTTATAGTGAATATACTATGATCAAAGAAAACAGTTTTAGGTTGATACTACATAGCATGGTAAGATAAGAAAGGATACAAATAAAAGAAATGGGGATGCTAAAAATTCTATAATAATACAGGTGGAATATTTTCATCATCAATTCATTTACTAGTGCAAAGAATCATAATGTCTAGAACTTCTTTGCACAGTCTACTGCATTATCTTAGAGATTATTCAGTTATTAAAACATTCTGAGAATTTCCTTACAGATCTTTCAATTTCCAGAAAGTGGAGATGAAATAGAAACTATTTAGAATTTTAAATTTAAAATAATATTTTGAAATTGCTTGAGAAGTAATTCAAAAATATTGTCATTTACTGTAACAGCAAACATTAAACATTCTCATAGTCTTAAATAATTATTAATTCTAATATTATTTGGACATTTTAATTTAATTATTATATACCAGTCAACCAAGAAATAGCAATTATTGTAATAAAGTATTTTAATAAAATTAAATAAATTTATATTTTAGATTTTTGATTGTTCATTCTTTTCCAGAAATGTTCACTTCCAGAATAACAGGAAAAGAATGTGTTTGAGGCACAGAATTTTATAATTGTGTACAAACTATTTATACATAACATTCATGTATGATCTTACTGAAGATTTTTCAGGCAGAAGAGAGAGTGACTGTGAGGGGCAAGAGGGAGAAGGGAGTTTGAACAAGGGGATACATAGCTAAAAAAATATAACTTTATTCATAACAATAAAAAAGAAAGGTAGCATAACACAAGCCTGGGAGTGAAACAGTAAAAAACTTTCCTCTGTAGCTTCTGCCTTGAGTTCCTGTCCTACTTTGGCTTCCCTAGTTGTTGATTGTAACCTGTGAGATAAATAAACTGTTATTTTTTTTTAAAAAAAAAACAAAACAAAAAAAACTTTCCAACTCCAACAGCCAGCTTCTAGTGTCCCCCAAAGCTGTTCTTCCTTTCCACATTTTCCTCTTTCAAATTGATTATTTCATTTTCACTGCATTAAAATTGTAGATTCTCTTTTTAAAAAAGAAATAATTTTTAAAATATATTTTTATTTCGTGAGTATGAGTGTTTTTGCTTTTATGTTATGCATGTGTACCACATGTGGGCAGTTCCTAAGGGCCTCAAAGGAGGGTATCAGGCCCTCTGGAATTGGTGTTGGAATGACTGTTAGCTGACATGTAGTTGCTGAGAATCAAAGCTAAACCATCTAGAAGAGTAATCACTACTCTTAACCACTGAACAATCTCCCCAGCATCAGATTTGTGAACAATCTCCCCAGCATCAGATTTGTGATTGTTTGTTTTTTCAGTATCTTATTTTACTCTACCATCCCAAAACACACTGTTAAAGATTTACAGAAATAATTTAAATTTGAAAAAATATTTAAGTGTGCTATAAATTAATATTATTTTCAATTATTTCACTATAATTCCTTGTAATTTGTTTCATTGATATATCTAAACTTTTTAATTTCATTTGAAGCCAGAAAGTCTTTACCTTTTCTCCATGACTATTATAATGTCTGATGGGAAGAGTTTAATTGAGAAAGAATAGAGAAAGCAAAATTTATAGAAGACAGTAGGTGCCTTTGTATATTATAAAATATTCTCAAAATTATAAACACTGCATGAATAATGGATATGTGAAATATTATCTGGCAAATAACATAAGAATTGTATATCCAAATCATCCCATGATTATTCAAAACTGAAAACCACAATGTCTAATACCTTTAGTTTTGACAAACTCAGAGAATTCACCCTAAGGAATTCTAGGTAGACCTAGGCTGTCTTCTTCTTAATAAAAAATGTTTAAAAAAATGCATATGCAGACACACAGATAAACAAAATATTAAGACATTTACATCCCTTGCTTAACATTTTATTAATTTCCCATAGCATGTTTATAATTTATTCTAAGGTTTACTTTAATTCAATGTAGCAAAATATTATTGACATTTATTCTATTTCAGTAGTTTCTTTTCTGTTTAAATGTCTGCTGTTAAATAGTTTACATATCTATTTTATAAGCATTATACTTCAACTCTGAACAAAAGAGATATGCATTACTTTTCACACTGTACATATGAATAAACTTAGCAAAGTTAGAAGGAAGAATCCAAAAAAAAAAAAAAGCAGCACTGGCCCTTTCACATAATGATGGCTTGCATGCAAGACCAATGTTCTTTTTTTTTTTTTTAAACTTTATTTATTTATTTGCCTTGGTGTTTGCCTGGAACTGGAACTATAGACAGTTGTTAGCTGCCATGTGGGTGCTGGGAATCGAACCCGGGTCCTCTGGAAGAGCAGGCGGTGCTCTTAACCGCTGAGCCATTTCTCCAGCCCCAAGACCAATGTTCTTAATTTATGTATTTATATTTAAGTATTAGAGGGAGCAACAATTGAAAGATAGCTACAAACCTACATCTAACACAATGGTATATTTTCCTCTCCTCACTGCTTTGTTTTTTTTTTCCCACATCACTTTTTATTCTGTCTAATTAAAAACAAAGGTTTCATTTTCAACATAACAGAATTATATATAGCAAAACAACTATAAAGCAAAATTTACAGTTACAATATCTTGTCTATTTATATTTAGCAAAAATAAAGAAAACATCCTTCTATCTATTCTAGCCTGGTGAGTTCAATGTTTCATATCTAATTTCCCTTTTTATTATAACTTAAGAAAACTATAACTATCTAATCTTCAACTCCATCAAAGACCACAGAATATAATATTACTTGAGTAAACAGAAAGTGAATTACAAGCATCTTTCAAATTTGGGAAATGAAAAATCAATCAAACATACAAACAAATCATTTGGTTACCTGGGAAGTCTCCCAAAGTATATTTGTAATGTAGAGTCACCCTTATTCAGTCTACAGGTCTAGAGTCTCTTGCATGCCTTTCAGTGAAGCAGAAAATTTTAAGACCCACTCTGCCCACTCTGCATTTTTTTTCATTTGCTTCTCCCTGTGTCTTACAGAATATCTGACAGTTTCTTGCAGATACCTTACAGAACATTTCAGCTTGTTCTGTAAATGTTCAGTGTCCATTTTTCTGTGGGTTCTTCATGTTCAGTTTATAGTGAGGAATGCCTGGGAGTTGATATCTGCCAGTAAAGAGACAATAAACATTTTTGAGATTGTGGACACTGGTAGATCTCCTGTACTCCTGTGGATTGACTTACATACATACACATATGTGTAGCACTAATGGGAGTTACTTGTGACAAAGAGAGGGTGGAAGAAGAAGAGAGAAAAGAGGTAGGAGAAACAAAGAGGGAGAAGGAGAACATGAATTTAGGATAGGGGTCTGTTTAGGAGAGGACTACATAGGGCAATGTAGGGAGTTGAATGAGAGAGTGGGGGCATAAATAATCAAATTCCTAACAAGCTATCATATAATCAAGAAAAAAAAGAGTAAATGAAGTAATCCAGAAACTTCAATTTCGTGCTCTTAATTTAGAAGAAAGGGGGGAGAAGAAGGGAAGGAGAGGGGAAGATAGAAGTAATTCACACAAAACCCAGGATTATGGAGAACTTTGCTTCATCTTGTGCTCACTGAGGAAGCAATGCAACTCTTTGTGTTCCTGGAATTGCCAGAGTATATATTGAAGGAATAACAGCTATTTGTTTTGTTTGCTGCTGCTGCTGCTGCTGCTGCTGTTGCTGCTGCAAAACCGAGGAATATTGCAATCTATGCTGAAAAAACAGGTTTTATTCAGTCTTTGCTGGGATGAGCCTAGCTGAAACAACACAGATGCCTGGGGCGGAAAAAAAATCTGACTCTGGTAAGGTTAATGAAAACAGTTTGCTGAGTGGTTAAGAGCTATTCTTAACTGCTTGAACCTTGTATAGAACCACGTGGCACTGGCTATGGAGGACAAGACAATGTGGTTTGCACAATAATAATCACCATATGAATAATGCATTTGAAGATTATTGTTCCTATTTCTGCAGTTATTGTTGCAGAATCAACTGATACAGCTAGGGCTCATCTTACTGAGGGTTCCCAGTGAAGGAGTAGGGTTGAAGCTGCAGCGTTAAGGGACTTGTCAAATTGCTTACTGACTGGCGCAATTACCTATTTTGGAAGCTACATTTCTGTGCCATAAATTGGACATGCGAACTTTGGAGATTAGTAGAAGGCCTCTGGAAGGGAGTCTCGGGAAAGATGGGAATACAGTGGGACATTCTAGCTCCTTACCCACACTCACAAACACTCGGATTGCCAGCCTTAGGCTAACCACGCTAATGACATTCAAACCAGTTACATTGGTATGTTTCTGGGTCACCACACTGATTTCTGCTGAGCGCTCAGATGACTGGGAAGCTGGAGAAAGGCTACTATCCCTAAAGACCACCTGCAAAGGCCTGTTAAGCAAGGCTGAGTGGCTTAAGAGCAAGAGTATCCTAGAGCTGCTGGCCTGGGATGACTGATACTTGATGATACATTTCTTGAGTTGCAAAGAAGCTAATAGGGATTTAATTGTGGGCTTCTTCCAGTAGGATCTGTGATCAAGACTTTTAGAGCACTGCATCTCTGGAGCATCTTGCCTTGACACACAGCCTTGCTCTAGACAGATCCTAGCACAAACTGACTGTGCTGTCAGGATCATTCTTAGCTTTAGCCACAGAACCACCTGAACAGTCATCTAAGTAGCTGTGAAAGAGATACATCTGGTACTTACATCTGTACTTTTTACATGGTAGTATCTGGGCAGAGAAAAGTGGATCATTAAGCAATTTTATGACACTTTGCTCCATTTCTGGTGGCTGACTGCCAGCTTCACAGTCAAATACACAATCATATTTTACCTTAGGAGCTGCTCATATTGTTGCTTCTACTTCATCAGATCTGATAGTCACTTCTCCCTTAGCATAGCACACCTCTACACATATATTTCAGAAGATCTGACAAAATTCCAAGTCTCTGTTCATACATACTACAAAATTGCTGGCTTTAGAAATTTTTCAGTCATAATACTAACCACCTGTCTTTAGTATACTTTGTAGCCCTACAACAAAATGCTTTAAACTTGAAAATCTAGTAGGAAACAATTCTTTCCTACCGTTCAATATGCTTAAGGTCAAAGATTAATGGCAGTATTGGGTGTAGTCCCTGTTGCTTCTTGTCCATGTGACATTAAGAAGAGAGAAAATCCGATCTTGCAAATTCTTTTTTATAGCAGTGTTTGTCTGATATCCACTAGATGAGATCCTCATGATTTGAATACCTCTCATTGGCTACTATTTTTTAAACAGTGTTGAATTGAGAATTACATTTCCAACATGAGTTTGGCTTGAGGGCACATTTAAAGTATAGCATTTTATTTCCTTCCTATATGAAATCAATCCTATGAACTCAGGAGTAGACAGGCAATAAGAGAACCTAGGCATAGGATATCTCTTGCAGCACTATTTTGTTGGTCTAGTACTCATTTTTGTTATATGTTAACTAGTTATTGGCAAAATTCTGTCTGTTACATAGTCCTCACTGTAGTCCTCAATTACCTTGGCTTTCCTGATTTCAAACAGCTCCCCAATTCTAATCTTCTTATTGGCTGTCCTTTTGTGACTATATGATTTGTACTGCTCTTTTAATTTTATAGTAGCTTGTTCACATATGAAATTCCTTTTGAGTACCCAGTTCCCAGTTTTCATCCACTTTCTTGACATGCATGTGAATGTGGTTGACAATAGTTTTAGTTGTCAAACAGATACTTTGCTTTGGTCATTTAATTTTCTGGCAGCAGCAATGGAAGTTCCTTTGAAGTAGGAGGGAAGGGTCCTGTATACAGTACTTGAATTTATAGTTGGAGACTAATTGCTTATGCTATTGTTTCTATGGCAAAAGATTTTTTAGTTATTATGTGTTGCTGATTGTGATGATACTTAAATGATAGTTATAGTATTTCAGAAGTCTTAGATTTTGATTCCTGGACATTGACTTAGTTTCAAGATCCTTTAATTTTAGCTAGTTAAGTTTTTTCTTAGCCATATAATTTTAACAAATACATTTTCACCTTAAAAATACTCCATGAATTTGTTTTTGGTAATTTGATTGGTTGACAAAGGTTTTGTTGTTGCTATTGTTTTGGTTTGTTATTTGTTTTATCTTTCTGCAACAAGACCTCTCTATATAGTGCTGTTTGAAGATTTTGATTTCACAATCCTCCTCACAAAACCTCTTAACTTCTAGATTTTTGCTGTTGATAAAAATAGATATTCATTTCTGGTCCTGTATTCTTCAGTATTCCTTTCTTTTTCATCTCCATTAACGTGTAACCTAATAAACCAGGTTTGAATTGATATTTAATATTTCTTAACTAAATCATGGTCCTCAGTCAAACCCTAAAATGTGAGAAAATAGGAAAAAACATAAGATGAAAACCATTGATATACTATTAATAAAGGAGATCAGAAATTATTGAAGTACTTGAGAAGATATTAAACTGTTCAAAGAGAATATCAAGTAAAAGTAAAAGCTCATAAGATTATCAGTCATCAAACCTTATGGCTAATGCTGTTAGCTAATGATATACAAAAATGTGCTTGTAAATGTTGTTCTCATGAATTTTAATAGGCTCAATTCTTATGTCTAACAAGAGATTTATTAATAGTTTGCCACAAGATTAGACTTCAGAATGCTCAGAATGGCTGTGCTAAGTGTATGGGAATTATCCACATTCAAATATACACATATCAAACATCTTACTTTTTAAGTTGTAAAGAAATCAAATATTTATCTTGCTGCTTTGTGTGCTGGAAGCATGCAAGAAGCATTCGTAATGGGTGCAGTAATATTTTGTTTAATTGTTATTATCTGCTAACATAAAAACATTAAAAAATAGGTAGGAAAATCCAGAAGGAACTTCTATCATACCTTTACCATATAGGAAAAAAAAAGGATGGTGGAAACTTGAAAGAATACTGGGAATAAGCTGAATAAACCACAAACAGATCTATGTTGGGAAAGTGAGGAAAACAGATCTTGAAAACTGTGTACAGTGGAAGATAAAGGAAAATTATAGACAGAAATATCAGTCATACACATAAATGAAAAATAATTGTTGCAAAATTTCCCAATAATACAATGATGGAGCATGTAAATATTGCAAATACAATCATATCACTAATGACATAAATTTCAACATTTAGGAAAGGGTATAAGCTATTAGGTAGCCCTTTATTTGATAAAATGAAAAAATGTATTCAAAGCCTCTCTCCAAATTAATGAATTATTCGTATTATGTCCCTTGTACATTATACAAGTAATAACTGGTAAATAATGACATCAATAACTACAAAGTCATGCAGAACTACTAAGTATAACTCAGATTCTAAATAACCAATATTAGTAAAGGAAAGCCAGGAGCTAAAAGTAATGTAATAGCACTTGCAAATTAGCCACCAAGAAACTCAATTACAATAATATTTAATAGACTAGAAAAGGCATGTGCAAGTAGGAATATAATCATCAGGGTTGCATGAACTGAGGCCTTAAAATATTTTTTGTTTATTATTTTTTATTTATTTAAAAGGTTTTATGAATTTTACATTTTACATAATATTTTAAAGAAAAGATTTCTAGATAATCATGACAGTGTTCTTTATGTATGATGAAAGCCAATTTGACTCAGCATTGTCATGATTCAAAATAATTGTTCTGAATTTCTATATTCCATAAAATGTTTTTCTCTACTATTTTGCTACTATAATTATGGACTTTTAAGAATGAGTCAGGTAGTGTAACTGCAAATCAAAAAGAAAAGAAATGTATTTTCAATACATTTTTATAGAAGATTTATATGAGAAGGCAAACTTATAGCACTATCAAGAAAGTTATTTTGACAGCTGACTGTTGCAAAGTCTCCTGTGTAATTATTTCATTTCCCTAGCCACTAGAAAAAATTTTTTCAAATGTAGAAATTTTTTTTCAAATGGGCTATAGTTTTCAAAATATCAAGTTTCCAAAATGTCTGTTTTATGTACATAGCTGTAGACATCTTCAAATATTTATTTTTTATTTTTTCCAAAGTATTTATTCTTTTGTTATATCCCTACCTACAATGTGTGTTACTTTCTTTTTTCTTTTCCTTTTTTTCATTTTGTTTTTTTTATTATGAATAAAGAGACATTTTCTATCCATGTATATCTTTATCCAAGGTCCCTTCCCCTTCCCACCACCTCCAGTCACTCTCTATTCTCCACATCTCCCCATCACCTTCACAGCAAGGGCAGGAAGTCTCAAGGACCCAATATTGCTTAGGTCAGCATTCACTCCTGGCAGATACATTTTTCTCACCTGAACATCAAGACTGAGTCAGGTGTTCATTCCTCTAGAGTGAGTAGGATCCAAGGTGTCAGTACAAGGTGTTTCAGACCCCAAGCTGTTCAGTGGCTGTGGTTTGCAACTTGGATATGCTAAGCTTTTTGCTTTTTTGTTTAGAGTCCACTAATGAGTGAGTACATCCCCTGCTTATCTTTCTGGGTTTGAGATACCTCACTCAAGAGAATATTGTCCAAATCCATCCATTTGTCTGTAAATTATAGGATATCAATTTTTCTTACTGCTGAGTAAGTACTCCATTGTGTAGATGTACCACAGTTTGTTAATCCATTCTTCAGTTGAGGGGCATCTAGGTTTTTTCCAGGTTCTTGTTATTACGAATAATGAAACTATGAACATAGTTGAGATAATACTTTTGAGATTCGAATGTGCATCTTTAGGGAATATGCCCAATCTTGCTATTGCTATATCCTTGGGGAGATTGATTGTCAGTTTTCTGAGAAATCTCCATACTGCATTCCAGAATGGCTGAACAAGCTTACACTCCCATCAACAATGGAGGAGTATTCCCCTTGCTCTGCAACCTCTCTAGCATAGGCTGTTATCTGTTTTTAATCTTAGGCAATCTGACTGGTGTAAGGTGGTATCTCAAAGTAGTTTTGATTTGCATTTCTGTGATGGCTAAAGATGATGAGCACTTTTCAAGCTACCTTTCAGCCATTTGTAATTCTTCTGCTGAGAATTCCCTTTTTAGATCTGAACCCCAGTTTTTAATTACGTTATTTAGGGCTTTGAGCTCTGGTTTCTTGAGTTCTCTATATATTTTAGAGATCAGTCTTCTGTCACTTGTAGGGTTGGTGAATATTTGTTCCTGTTTTTCAGGCTGTCATTTTGACTTATTGACTGTGTTCCTGGATTTTCAGAACCTTCTCAGTTTCAGGAGTTCCCATTTATTTATTGATTGTTTTTCTTAGTGTCTGTGCTGCTAGAGTTATATTTAGGAAGTGGTCACCTGTGTCAATGTGTTTGAGGATATTTCTCACTTATTTTCAATCAAGTTCAGTGTGGCTGGTTTTATGTTGAGGTCTTTGATCCACTTGGATTTGAGTTTTCTGCAGGGTGAAAGGTTTAAATAGATCTAAACTTACCTCAACCTTTTTTAATAACTAATTTGTACTGATACATATTTAATGTGTTGTCTTCAACAATAGAGTCTTACCAATATGTTCTTGAAGGTAATCAAGAGGAATGAAAAATGTGTATAATGAAATAAGTCCACCATATTATTTAGCTGTACCATTCCTGGGAATATTTCCAAAGGAATAGATATCCTATTCCAGATACTTACTCATCATCCACTTATATTGTTGTTTATTCACAATACTCAGTAACTGGAAACAGCTTTGATGTTCATCACTTGACTAATGATTAAAGATAATGTACATACACATAATGGAATATTATTATGACATACAAAGTTAAACTCTGAAATTATCATAGAAATGGAGGTAGCAGAAAATGGTTATTCTGAATGAAGTATCACAGACTCAGTAAAACAATGTTTCTCTCTCATATTTGAATGCTAGACTTGGAAATTTTGGTATGTGTGCTTGAATTACAGTGTCTATTAAAGTCATAATACTTAAATGAGGCTATTGTGCATAGATTTAATGGAAAATATAGTATGTAATGTTTTCCATTGGAAAAATATTTATGAAGTTTTCATGGGAGGGAGCAAGAGAGAGGGAGTGAGAGTATGTGAGAGAAATTACAGTTAAGAGATATACACAAAATTATAATGTTTTTCCAAATGAGATGCAGATCACTTGTCCTTTATCAGAATGTATTATATTTATTTCTATATATAATTTGGAAAGTGATATAAATATATACATGTGTGTTCATTATGATGAATGTTATTTGTTATCTTCATGGGTCATTTTGCCTATTCCTTTTAGCTATTTTTTTCTTTCATTACAGTCAAGGAAAGCAGGGTTATTTTCAAGAAATACTTTGACCAGCATAGAACAAATGAATAACTTCTCTGTCATTATGACATTAAAAAATATTTACATAAGCATAAATAGAAAAAATAATTCAGTGTGATGTTTACTTAACATATCTAAACTGAGCTTATATATGGTAAAAAATTAAAAAAGAAATATTGCTGAGAAATGTATTTTTGAATGAATGATATTTAGCAAATTCTGTTAGGGTTCACTCTTCTTTGAAGGTCAATATGAAGGTCAGTTACTCACTTTGTTGGACGTTTCTCTGGAATCTTCACTGTAAAACAATTGTGTGAATTGCACAGTGAGCTAAATATTCTTATGAACAATAATCCAAGAAATTTTCTCTCTTATGGGCAAAATTAATAGTAAAACTTATAATAATCTTAAAAAACTGTTTATGTGGATTTTGCAAAGCAAAGTTGGTTTGCAGCTTACAAAGCTGTGGCTGACATTTATCTTGTTTGTTCCTTACATTTCACATCAAAGATAACTACATTTAGATTAAAAGCTATTGCTTGTAAGGCAGGATAAATGGTTCATCAGGTAATTATATTTTCAATAGTTGAATGCAGCTCTCTTTTATCTTTTTGCTGAGTGAGAAAGGTATATTTGCTGCCTAGAAGCATGTTATTTCAAGAAACATAAAGACAATAAAAGTCCTTGTTAGTGAAGAAACTGGAAGTCCTAATGACAGATTTTTAAATATTTTTAAAAAAGAAATGTAATCAGTACTGAGTAGAAATCAACTAATGTTTTATTTATGTGTCCATTTAACATAATTGTTGGGAGTATTCACTATGTGTTTTGCATGGCATCAAGCACTTATAGAGAGATCATTATACGTATGGAGTCCACAATTTTAACTAACTACTAGTGAACAAGTTCTAAAAATTATCTACACCATATGTCAACAGTAACTGGAATATTCTGAAATGGAAACAAACAGTTAGTATAATGTCATTACTGATGCATACTATGGATAATCCTTTCTATTATGTTAAGTGAAAAAGGCAGATATAAATGCCAAAGTTTTATGATATGTCTAGATTAAGAATGAAACAGATATAAAGAAATGATTAGTAATGCCATTTCTCTTTGAGGCAGTTGTCTAGGCCTGAATTTCCATCAGAGAGCCGGACTTACTCTGTTTCCCTCTTTTATTCTACAATACTTTAAGACTCTACGGAGAAAGAGTTACAAGAAAGTATTTGAATGAATAACTCAGAGAAATCATAGACTACAATTTCCTGTCTAGAGATTCTTTAACTATAAAACTCCAGTAATATAAACTAAAAAATTATAATGGCAATATTATATTGATTGCTTTCCATGAAAAATGAGGAAAGTGATTTTACATTTATCGTTTTCAGAAGACTGTATATGGAGCTCAATTTCCCATTTAAGTGAGAAAGTAGAATTCCAAATGAGAAGACAGTAAGTCAGAATTTTTATATCTCATCTGATGGATATTTTGTTCTAATCTTTTCAGCAAGAGCTAATTTCACCACAGTTAAATCAACGAGTCCTTCAAAGTACTCTGAGCAGAAAAACTAATCCAAACAAACCACACATTCAGTGTCAGTAGGTACAAGCACAATTGTTTAAGAAAGATAAGATATATTTATTTTAAAAAGGTGCCACATACATAGCTTCAGAAACCATCATAAAGAATTATGGATAATACAAAAAAGAAACAAATATAAGACTTATAAATTAGAACTAAAGCATCAAAGTACACTTAAGGATTAATAAAATTAAAAATACAAACTTCCCAATCAAACTATTTTCTGTGTTGCTTCATTTTCATAGCCAAGAATTAGACCTGAGGGTCAAATTTATGGTTAAACTGCATTCCTGATAGTTGAGTTCTGTTATTATAGGTAGTAGCTGTTTCAATTTTTGTGTATTTGTGACTATTCAAAAGTATTATGCCATTTCTAGCAAGATGGTATCAGTATACAAGACACTGTACAAACCTGATAACATCAGGTTGATTCCTAGAAACTATGTAAAAGTTCAAAGAGAGAAATAAAGCAACAAAGTTGCCTTTTACCTCTACACACACACACATCATTCAATATATGTATGCATATGCATCCTGTAGAAACACACACAGTGTGTGTGTGTGTATATATACATATATATAAATGTGCCTTTAAATTTATACAAAAATTACATATTGTGACTTTCTGTCTTTAAAGAATAGAACCACTTTATTCTTTAAAGCTACCAATCAAATCTCTGACAGCATTCCATGAAGTGATAAAAGACTGGTAACATTGGAAAAATTATATTATTTCTCCCAGAGAACCAGGGAATTAGCCTAATACACAAGTCAAAAATTTAATGATGTTGTTAGAAGATTCATTTGAGAAGATCTTAATATAGTAGGCCAATGTAGGGTTGGAAAAAGACTGCATGCTAGGGAAACCTCCAAGAACTCACAAGATATCCCTGCCTAGGTATCCAACCAATAGTGAAGGAGTTGCCTAAACAGGACTTCACCTGTAATCAAAGGAATAGCCACCCCGACTGGCATCACAGAACTTATATCCAAAAGTGAATAGAGGTAGAGGAAGGGATACATGGCTGAGCACTGGGCTGAGTCCTAGGCCAGCTGATAGCGAGGGGAGAGATTCTATATGAGCAAGGGGATAGGGCTTATGAGGAAATTCCCAGAGTGATGGCCAGCTGGGGCTCTGGGGAGCTCCCTGAATTAAGAACATCAACTGGGGAATTTTCAAGAAAAGGAACTAGGCCCTCCAAGGATAGGCAACTGTTCACTGACATGGGCAGCATGTGGAGCCTCAAGGGGAGGAATCCAACTGGGTTTCTGTTCATGGACTGGCACACTGGAGCCCATTCCCTCCAGAGGAACACCTAACCCAGTCTTGACATAGGATGAGGAAATCAGACTTGCCTGGAGTGGATGCTGAGCTGATCCACCTTGGGATTATTTGCCCTTTTAGGGGAGGGGATGATGAGGGGGAAGGGAAGGAGAGCAAGGGGATACATGAAAAAAATACTTTATTTCATAAATAAATTAAAAATAAAATAAAAAGATGATACATTTAATGATCAAGTTACTGGTATTTTTTAATGGAAGAGATATACCAAATTATACATTATCATGTAGAGTGTGAGTGATTACAAAGTAAGTGTAGTTATGTTGTATTAAAATATTTCATAAATAGTGGTTTTTTAATATACTTCTTCAGCTTAGAAGATACATGAAAAAAACCTCCTACTTATTCCTTTTGTACTGACTTCTTTCCTGTACAACCTATATTTATACATCTGAATCTGTATGTCTGCAATGTGTATTGTACAAATTCTTTTAGAAAGAATACCTTTAAAATCCTGATACTACCAAATTCAAAATTGGTCCCTACTTCAAAGTAGCATACTACTGGGAAATTTGGGGGGAGTATCAGTGTATTCTACTGACTTACAGAGCCCATATATAAAGAAATTATTTTTAATTATATTATTTGGTTTCATATAAGTTTCTTAATTAGTTTTAAAATAATTATTGGTTTTCAATCTTTATAGAGGTTTCCAGTGTGGAAACTTTTGCTTTGGAAAAATAGGACTAAAAATTAATGCTTTCATAAGCCAGTCATTTTATACATATGTAGGAATATATATTAGCAAAAAGATATGATGCTTCATATTTTGTTAAGTACTACCACTTGCTCTCTTTCAGTTTAATTAGATTTTAGAAATTTTAAGAAATTAATATTTAGAAAAGCAATCAAAGCTCTGTCACCTTTTGTGTTTCTCCATTTTAAAGCACAAAACAAGTATAAGTGTTGAAGGTGGGTTGTTTTCTATTATTTCATTTAAAGAACAATGAATTATAAATATATTGCAAATATATACAATATATTTATTATTTAAATATAAGAAGTATGTAAACATTTATACATGCTGTTCTAGTCTTAATTCTTTCCAAGAGAGCAATGAATGATAAAGACATAAGTTCTATTCCCACTTATGTCTCTAGTTGATTTACAGAACAGACAATTCATTAACCTTTTTTACATTCAGTAACAAAGATAACTGGGTGATTATAGTCAGATTTAAAATAGTTTGCTTTCTTTAAATCACTGTAAGCTCTGTGTCACCATTTTATGAGCAATAAAAACACCACTCATGATTCAAGTTTTGACCTAACCTGCAGCCCTTCTTTTATAAAGAGTTACTGGCAAGTAAATAAATGATAATAATATCCCCATAAGTTTTATTAGAGTGCTTATGTTCTTCTTACCCCATTTAGCCCATTCTACTAAACATCCAAGAACCAAAACGTTTAGTTATGCAGCTGGATTAGTGATGATGGATGACAAACATTGTTTTATGTGTGTAAAGTTCATTCAGAGAGATTAAATGTTTGTGCATGTGTCACAAGTTGCTTACTTGTTAGCTCTTCTCAGCAAATAGGGCAACAGTAATGATTGGGTACTACTTTATTTTTTGGAATTTCTGTCACCTCCTGATGAACAGAAACAAATAAGTATTAAATTTATAAAGTATTTTTTCCTTATATATATACATAAAATAGTCTTTTTTATCCATGTATCCCCTTGCTCCCCCTCCCACCCTCCTAATTCTTCCTAGTAAGTCTTCAGCCTCCTCCCTCACAAACTCCCTTTGCGTCCCCTAAAAGGGCAAGAAGTCCCAAGGTAGATCAGCTCAGCTTGGTGCATCTACTCCAGGCAAGTCTGATTTCCTAATCCTAATATCAAAACTGGGTTAGGTGTTCTTCAGAAGAGAGTCGGCTCCAAAGTGCCAGTCCAAGCACAGAAACACAGTCTGATCCCTCCTTTTGACGTTCCACATACTGCCCATGTCAGTGGACAGCTGCCTAACCTTGTAGAGCACAGCTCCTTTTTTGATGGTTCCACGGTGACTGTTCTTGATTCAGTGAGTTCCCCAGAGCTCCAGCCAGCCATCACTATGAGAATTTTCCTCATAAGTCATATCCCCTTGCTCCTATAGACTCTCCTCCCCTGCTCTCAGATAGACCTGGGACTCAGCCCAGTGCGCAGCCATGTATCCCTGCCTTCACGTGTATTCATTGCTGTATGTAAGTTCTGTGATATCACTTTCTAACAAGTTCTGAGTAGCTGGGTTTATGTTGAGGTCTTTGATCCACTCTTTAGAAACCTTGAATCCACTGGTTTTTAATAAATTTCCACTCCTTAGTATCTCATAAACTTTACTGTATTAAATATCTAGGCATATAAATACCAAGCAAAAATATAAAAATTTAGTTACATATTTATTTGTTCCTAATTGTTCAAAAAATTCTTTAATCATAACTTTATGCTTTTTAAAAAAATTTCAAACATAATTTCAGATTCAACATGAAAAAAATAAGATGTTGACTAATTTCTCCAGGTTTGTAGTAAAGTATTAATGACCATTGACACATTATTGAGATCATAAATCAAATGGATATGTATTTGTAGAAACAGATGTTTATTTCAGTACTTTTATCCAAACTTGTTTTGCTCCACATTCATAAATAAATTCTCCACTTATCCAATAAGAACTAAGTAATAAAAACTCTATAGCTTGATTCTTATCCCATCCAACGTTGTATTTAACAGATCAGTTGAATCTCTACCTATTTGTTAGGTTTGCCAGTTTTACAACAAAACTTTGAGTGACTTTTTTCTATCCTGAATCTTCCATTATTCCTTTTAAGTTTTCTACATGATAATGTATGTATTACTTTTTTTTCAATTTAATTTAGATATAATTTGTGTAGAAAATGAATAAAATGTACATGTCTGATTTTCTAAGAGCAAGATTTTAGTAGGTAAACACTAGAAAATTCTATGCAATTCTTTGAAATAAGCCAAAGTAAGAGAAAAACAGTAAACAATGAAAGTTTTCTGTTTTATTTTCATTTATTTATTTATTTTCATGCCAAGGATACACACTGTGCATTGATATCATTTGTTTCCTATTCATGGTAGGTCAAAAATAAATTCTGTTTTGTTACAGGAACTCCACATACTGTATGAAAGTATCCATCTCACTGACAGTAGGAGAAAATGACACTGGACTCTGCTACAATTCTAAGATGAAGTACTTTGAAAAAGCTGAACTTAGCAAAAGCAAGGAAATTTCATGCCGAGATATAGAGGACTTTTTATTACCAACCAGGGAACCTGAAATCCTTTGGTACAAGGTATGGACTCTAGAGGATGTTTTTGTCTACAAATAATTTAATATAAATATTATTCTAGAAAACTCTGGTTAAAAGACTAATGGATACCTCATTGCTTTCAGAGTACTATAGCAAGTTTTACTGATCATTATAATTTTTATGAGATATTATTTATTTCTATTTGATGTGTATGAGTGTGTCTGTGTATGTCTGTGTATAATTGCAAAGGCAATTAGAATATATATGAATTCTGGAGTTATAGATTGTTTTGAGTGATCATGATGTGTTTGGAATAGGACCTGGATTATCAGAAAGAGCAGACAGTGCTCTTACCTGCCTATAATCTCTATAGCTTCTGTATAATATAAGTTTTAAAAACCCTAGGCTTTAGCAAAGAAAATATTGGTTAGCATTTAAACTGTTGGTCTACTGTATCATCTGTAGTGTTTATATTTAAATCTTGCTTATGTCAACAACTGTCACAAAGTTGAAAATTAAAACAGGTTGAACAGTCATTTCTAAGTTTATCACTCCAGCATGTCCCAAGATAGAGAAAAACAATAGTTATTGTATTCTTTGATGTAATGGTACCCTAATTTTAATGGAACATTATATTCAATGATTATAAATTTACCTATATTATAATCATTTTCATATATAAATATGCATAAAAATAACATGTTAGAAAACAGATAACATTATAATAGTAGTATTTCCTTAAAAAAGAAAATAAGATAGTCACTCTTTGACCATCACATTGTTGATATTCATTGATCTTTCAAAACTTCTACAGCTTTAAGCTAATTTTTTACCACTTAAGAGTATTTTTAGTTTTGAATATATTCAAAAATGAATATAAAAACTGTAAGTGTTCACATGGCAAGAATTCACATATTAAATACCCCTAAATTAACATTGTATTTGTCTAATTGGCTGGGAGTCAGACTTTAAAAAACTGGGCCTTATACTATCTAGTGTTGATTTGCCAAAATGGGAATGTTAACCTTTATAATTAATTGTCCATGAATTAGAAAAAAACTTTGAAAAATAATACAAGAAACTTGAACAAGTTAAAACACATTTCATAAAAATTATCAGCAGTCTACTCAAAGGCATAACTTTGATTCTGGATAACAAGTAATGAAATCTCAGAGGATTAAGGAAACTGTTAACATATTTTCAATTTTTTTCCTTGTTTTTCTGTCCTGGACAATGTCAAATATCACTAAGTTATTAATCACACATTTTTAAATCCTGTAAGTATCTTTGCTATTTTAATTTTTATAATAGAGTACATCTCATTCATTACATTCTGGTTGGTTTGTCTTCCATGCGGAACCTTTAAGAATATGATGAAACTAAAATTTTCTAATGGCATGTATTTTCTAGCATTTGTGTGTGAATGTTCCAGAATTGGACCTTCTTTTTAATGAATCAGTTGATTTGAATATATATTTTTCATTATCATTTGCAGTGAACTCAATTTTTTCTCAAGCATAAGGAAAAATAAACTTCAAAAATAAATATATCCAAAAATTATTATATTAAATGAAGATTCATAATCTCAGAAAGAATAAAATTATTTTTTTACATGTACAAACTATTTTGCTCTTTATGTACATGCAAATAAGTGTTTGCAAGAGTAAGCATAGATTATCAAACTAGATAGAATTGCACAAGAGAAAAGAGGTGTTGGTAAAGCCAGCTAAGGTAATCAGGTGAGTGAAGAAATGTGACATGACGGTAGAAAAGTAGATACTGAGCATTCAAGGACACAAAGAAAGAGGAGGGAAGACTGAGAAGAAGAGCACACAAAAGAAACAATAAGAGCAAATTTTGTTTATAAAATGTCACATGAAAGAGAATGACTGGAAGGGGCTGGCAGGGGAAGGGAGCTTCAACAAGGATATACACGGATAAAAAATATGACTTTATTCATAATAGAAAAAGAAAAGAAAAAACAAAGAGGGTCGGGTTCCGGTTGCAGGACCAGGTTCTGTTCGTGGAGCATGTCTCCACACACTCTGTAGCAGAAAGAGATAAACTTTGGCTGCCAGGGTTTCCCCAGCTGCTGCTAAGACAAGGGAACTTGCACTGCCACCCTGCCCCCAACTGTTTCAATAGAGAAGGACTGAGGACTTGAAATTCAGACCCCTGTCCAGAGCAGAGTCAGAGATTGAGCAGACTCCTTGCTCAGAGGTGACAGGAAACACACAAGTCCGCTTGCCACAACTGACAGGAGCCACCTAATCGTGAACCACTGAAGCCATGGGCAGAGGCCAGTGCAAAAATATATATAATAATATAAAGAAAAACAAGGTAACACCAGAAGAAAGTGGCAGTCCTACAACTACATGACATAAACTGAGCAATGAAGAGGAAACAAAAGGAAGCAACACCAAAAATACCACTATGATCATCATTGAAGTCTTCAAAGAAGATATGAAAAATTCTCTTAAAGAAATAGAAGAAAATACAATCAAAAAATTGGAAGAGATGAACAAATCTATGAAAGAAACACTCCAGTAACTAAAAAGAGAAATAGAAGCAATAAAAAGGCACAAAGTGAGGCAAAGATGGAAATAAAAAGCCTGAAGAAAAAAGCTGGAACCACAGATACAAGCATAACCAACAAAGTTCAAAAAATGGAAGATAGAATCTCTGAAGTAGAAGACTCAATAACTCAAAGAGATATATCAGTCAAAGAAAATACTAAAACCAAAAAAAGCCATAACACAAAATGTTCAGGAAAACTGGAACACCATGAAAAGACCTAACTTGAGAATAAAAGGTATAGAAGAAGAATGCCAGCTCAAAGGCACAGAAAATGTATTCAATAAAATCATAGAAGAAAACTTTCCTAACTTGAAGAAGGAAATACCTATAAAGATATAAGAAGCTGACAGAACACCAAATAGATATAATCCCCAAAAAAGTCAACGAGCCACATAATAATCAAGCCACAAAACATAAAGAACAAAGAAAAAATTTTAAGAGCTGCAAAAGGAAAGGGCCAACTTACCTATAAAGGCAGACCCATCAGAATAACACCTGACTATTCAATGGAAATGATGAAAGCTAGAAGGGCTTGGTCAGAAGTTAGCATCTGTAGATGCTAAATAAGCATGGCTGTCAAACTAGAATACTATACTATGCAAAATTATCAATCACCATAGATGGAGTAAACAAGATATTTCATGACAAAATCAGACTGAAACAATATCTATCTACCAATCCAGCACTACAGAGAGTATTAGAGGGAAAACTCCAAACTAAGGACCCCAGATACACCCATGAAATCACAAACAATTAATAACCCCACAGAAGAATACCCTAGAGAAAGGAAATACAAACAAGTTACCACCAAAAAGAGCAGGAAATATCAGTGGTCAATAATATCCCTTAATATCAATGGAATCAATTCTCCTATAAAACATCACACACAAACAAGATGGATACAACAACAGAAGCCATCCTTCTGTTGCCTACAAGAAACACACCTCAACCACAAAGACAGACACAGGCTTAGAGTAAACCGTTGGGAAAAGATTTTCCAGTCAAATGGTCCTAAGAAACAAGTGGGGGTTGCTATCCTAATTTCTAACAAAATAGACTTTAAGCTAAAAGCAATTAAAAGGGACCCAAGATGGTCACTACTTATTCATCACAGGAAAAATTGATCAAGAGGAGATCTCAATCTTGAATATTTATGCCCCTAATATAAGGGCACCTACTTATGTAAAAGAAACACTGCTAAAGCTCGAATCCCACATCAATTCTTACACCCTAATAGTGGGAGACTTCAATACCACAATTTCAACCCTGGATAGGTCAACCAGACAGAGACTCAACAGAGAAATAAGGAGTCTAAAAGGGGTTATGATGCAAAGGAATTTAATAGATATTTACAGAAGCTTCCACCCAAATGCAAAGGAATATACATATTTCTCAGCTCCTCATGGAACTTTCTCCAAAATTAACAACATAATTGGTCAAAAAGCAAATATCAACAGATACAAAAAAAAGAAGAAGAAGAAGAAAATAATCCCTTGTAACATATTGGACCACCAGGGCTTAAAGTTAGAGTTAAACAACATCAAAAATCAAAGAAAGCCTACCAACTCATGGAAACTAAATATCACTCAGCTGAACCACCTCTGGATCAAGGAAGAAATTAAGAAAGAAATCAAAGTCTTCCTAGAATTTAATGAAAATGAATCTACAATGTACCCAAACTAGTGTGGCACAATAAAGCAATCTTAAGATGAAAATTCATAGCACTAGGTGCCTGTATGAAAAACCTAGAGATATCTCACACTAGAGACCTAAGAGGGGAGCTGAAAGTCTTAGAACAATTAAAAGCTAACTCACCTAGAAGGAGTAGATGGCAGGAAATAATCAAACTTAGAGCTGAAATCAATTCAATTGAAACAAAAAGAACAATACAAAGACTCAATGAATCTAAGAGTTGGTTCTTTGAGAAAGTCAACAATATCGATGCGGCCTTATGCAAACTAATCAAAAATCAGAGACAGAGTATACAAATCAACAAAATCAGAAATGAAAAGGGGGGCATAACAACTGATCCCCAGGAAATCCAGAGAAATATCAGATCATACTTTGAAAATCTGTATTCCAGAAAAATGGAAAACCAAGAAGAAATGGACAACTTTCTGGAAGGAACAATCTACCAAAATTAAATGAAGATCAGATTAATTACCTAAACAGGCCTTTAACATTTAAGTAAATTGAAGCTGTCATTAAAAGTCTCCCCAAAAAGAAAAGCCCTGGTCCAGATGGTTTAGGTGCAGAATTCTACCATACATTCAAAGAAGAATTACTACCATTACTCCTCAAACTATTTCACACAGCAGAAACCAAAGGAATATTGCCAAATTCCTTTAATGAGACCACAATCACCCTAATATTCAAGCCACTCAAAGACACAACAAAGAAGGAGAACTACAGAACAATTTCCCTCATGAATAGTGATGCTAAAATTCTCAACAAAATTTTAGCAAACCATATACAACAATATATAAAAAATATTATCCACCACGACCAAGTAGGCTTCATCCCAGAAATGCAGGGCTGGTTTAACATAAAAAAAACTGTAAATGTTATCCATCATATAAACAAACTAAAGGAACAAAGCGGCATGATCATATCCTTATGCTGAAAAAGCCTTTGACAAATTCCAACACTCTTTTATGATTAAAGCCTTGGAGAAATCAGGAATACAGGGGGAATACCTAAATATAATAAAGGCATTTTAAAAGAAGCCGACAGCCAGCATCAAACTTAATGGAGAAAAACTCAAAGCAATCCCACTAAAATCAGGAACTAGACAAGGATGTCCTCTCTCCCCTTATCTACTCAATATAGTTCTCGAAGTTTTAGCTAAAGCAATAAGAGAATGAAAGAAGATTAAGGGGTTACAAATTGTAAAAGAAGAAGTGAAACTATCTCTATTTGCAGATGATATGATTGTATACATAAGTGACCCACAAAATTCTTCCAATGAACTGCTACGGCTGACAAACACCTTCAGCAATGTAGCAGGATACAAGATTAACTCAAAGAAATCAGTAGACCTTCTATACACTAAAGATAGAAGAGCTAAAAAAGAAATAAAGGAAACATTACCCTTCATAATAGCTGCAAATAGTATTCAATACCTTGGAGTAACAACAACCAAAGAAGTAACAGATCTATTTGAAAAAATTTTAAATCACTAAAGAAAGAAATTGAAGAAGATATCAGAAAATGAAAAGCATTCCCATGTTCCTGGATAGGTAGGATCAACATAGTAAAAATGACAATTCTACCAAAAGCAATCTACAGATTCAATGTATTGCTAACTAAAATCCCAACACAATATTTTTCGGACCTTGAAAGAACAATACTCAATTTCATTTGGAATAACAGGAAAGCCAGGATTTCCAAAACAATTTTGCTCAACAAAAGAACCTCAGGAGGCATCACCATCTCTGACTTCAAGTTATACTATAGAGCTACAGTAATAAAAACAGCCTGGTATTGGCATAAAAACAGACTTGTGGATCAATGGAATAGAATTGAGGATCCAGACATTAACCCAAAAACCTATGAACACCTGATACTCGACAAAGAGACCCAAAATATTCAATGGAAAAAAGATCATGTATTTAGTAAATGATGTTGGCATAACTGGATGGTCATGTGTAAAAAAATGCTAATAGATCCAAGCCTGTCACCCTGCACAAAACTCAAATTCATGTGGATGAAAGACCTCAACATAAAACCAACCACTTTAAACTTGATAGAAAAGAAAGTGGAAAATACGCTCCTACGAATTGGTACAGGCGACCACTTCCTAAATATAACATAGTGGGGCACAGACACTAATATCTACAATCAATAAGTGGGATCTCCTGAACCTGAGAAGGTTCTGTAAAGCCAAGGACACTGTCAATTGGACAAAATGACAGCCTACAGAATGGGAAAAGATTTTCACCAACCCTACAAGTGATAGAGGACTGATCTCTAAGATATATAAAGAACTCAAGAATCTAGAGCCCAAAACCTTGAATAACCCAATCAAAAAATGGGGTTCAGATCTATAAAGGGAATATGTGTGTGTGTTTTAATAAAACCAAAATTATTGATTTGTCGTTTAATACATTTTTATCATGTGTACTACCCCATTCACGTGTACTACCCAGCTTTATATTCTTTGTTTAGGAATGTAGAACAAAAGCATGGAGACCAAGTATTGTGTTCAAAAGAGATACCTTACTCATACGAGAAGTCAAAGAAGATGACATTGGAAACTATACCTGTGAATTAAAGTATGGCGGCTTTGTTGTGAGAAGAACCACTGAGTTAACCGTTACAGGTAATCACAATCAGTATTTCATTGTATGTAAGAAAACTACCTTTCGTGCCAGTTTCATGGATGCATATTGATATTTTTTAATATGGGCAATGAAAGAAGCACTCAACAATATGCTAAGTGGCCACCTATAGGAGAAATTTATTCCTTCTTGTTTTTAAATCATCTTCTGCTAAAATACATTTGAAAGATTAAATAGAAGATGTTTAGGGAATGTACAAATGTTAATTTTTGAAAGTACTTGAAATAATGAGTTTACCATTTTTGAATATTATGCTTGTACTTTTTAGTGGAATCATTTTAAGAAACATTTTCTAGAGTAATGGAATAGAACACATGAAATCTACATCTGTCTTTATATCCTCTCGAGCATTAGATAAATTATTTTTTATGTTTGGCTTGTCATTATATAGATGACACATATGATTTCATAGGCCAAACAAAATTTCAGATAAAAACATTTAAAAATATAAAATTCTTTTTTAAGAATCACAGAATCATCTTCTTCTCTTTTTAATGCAATAAGTATTCAGACTAGTATCAGAGTACTGCTTATTAAAAACAATATGCAATTTACCAGTCTAACAAACTTAGTTGAATTATTGTATAGTTTACTAATGTATAAAATGATGAAGATAAAAATTGCTATATAAGGGATTTGTAAGTGTCAAAAATTAAAGTAATATGTATACAATAAATTTGCAATGAGAAAATTCAAATATTCAGCAATTTATTTATGCAAAGCTCTGTATTCATATTTTTTTTTACTTACAACAATAATCACTTTTGTAAAATTTTCTCATGGAAAGTACATGAGAAACCAGGAAAAATGAGAAATTACAGATATTTGCATATTCATATTAAAAGAGAATTTGTGATTATTTGAAGTATTATTTGTGAAACATTATTAGAACAACACATTAACTTCATACCTTCACTAACGCTTGAAAAATATCTTTCTTCTTTATGAAAAAATTATCTTTATGTACCTATGCATCTGACAAGAATCCATTTCTTTTCAATCTTGAAATGATATAATTTGAATCAAAACTACATTGTTTCACATAACTCATTTGCCAAATGGCAATTATTCTGATGGGGAAAAATTCTTTCTGTAAGGTGCTCTTTGTAAAGCCTCTAAAAGATATTGGAAACAGTAAACAACTGATGCTTGCGATGCATGATATACTTGAATAGTCATCATACATTAAGTCTCTAATGTGTATTATATACCCATCATAAGTGTGTATATGATTTGCAATCATTTGGTTTGCAGTTTGACCATGTGTAATAGATCTGTGTACAGAAAAATTCAAAGAAGCTCTTTGTCATTTTTATTTATTTGTTTTCAACAGTTCAGTGAAAAATATGCCAGTGTACACAATAAATATTAAAAAGAATTCTGTTCAATTTTTAGCCCCCAAAGTATACTGAAGTATATTTTCTGAATATATGGTTTTTAGAAAAAGAACTTAAAAATATGAATTAAAGTGATATTTTCAATAAAGATAGTATTCATTTTTGAAATACTTAAGAAACTAATTCTATTTTTATACTCATATCACTTTAGAAAGAAAAGTATATATATGGTGAACATATCTATGATTTATATATACAATCTATAATGAGGTAGTTAAGAACTAAAAATTGTGTCTTCACTGCTTAACTCAGCCTTGAATTGTGAGGAGGAAATTGGACCTGCCTGGAGAGGATGTACCAAGCTGAGCTGACCCACCTTGGGACTTTCTGCCCTTTTGTGTGGAGGGGATAAAAGAATTGAGTGGGGGGAGGCTGTAGGCGGACTGAGAGGAACTGGGAGGAGGGAAGGATTGGTGATAAGGGGATGAATGGAAAAAGACCACTTTAAAAAAATAAATTTAAAAAATAATAAAAATAAAAAATCTTACATAAGGACATTTGGTAAATCTAAGAGTAGAACTTTTTATACTTACATTGATTTAAAATATTTTATGCTTTCTGTATTTATACAAAAACTTCCCATCTTATTCATAAGGAAATGAATACTTACCTCATGATTTCCAAGAAAATTTTGATGATTTTGACACAAATCAAGTATGTAAATAAGTGTGTCCCACTGTGTTAAATCTACACATTCCTATACTATGTGTTCATTATGACTAAAGTCCTTTCTATTTCACACTTTATCTGGTATGCTTTTTTGAGCTGATATCAAATGAGGCATGAATTTTTTTTTATAAAGGTAAACAGAGGAGAGTAGATGTGGGGAAAAGTGGAAGGGGGAATGAGAAGCTGGGGGCAGAGGAAGGAGTAGAAACTGCAGTTATGATGTATGGGTGAAAAAAGGAAAGAATGTGGCAAGGAAAGCATGAATATATACAGGTATCTCTTTTATAGGATGACTTTAATTCTTTTGGTAACATAACTAAAAGTGGGATAGCTGAGTCTTGTCATAACTACAGATTTGTTTTCTGTTTTGTCTTTAGCAACCTTTATTATATTTACTGCATAGATATTCTCCTTTTCTCATATCCAAGTTCCCATTTTTCCGCATATTTGCTACCTCATACTTCCTCTTCTTATCTTATTCTGCCTGGGATAAGCTAGTATCTCAATGTAATTTTAATTTGCAGTTCCCTGAAGGCTAAAGGTGATGAATATCTAAAAGATATTTCTCAGCCATGTATATTTCCTCATTTAAGAAACCTATTATTTGATTAAAATATTTTATTATTTACCTATATAGTGGCATGCAGGTAAACATGGTACTGCAGAGGTAGCTGAAAATTCTAAATCTTGATCTGCAGGTAGCAGAAGGAGATTGTGTGCCATACCTGGCATAACTCGCACACATGAGACCTTAAAGTCTGTGTGGTGATATATTGTATATTTAACAAAAATAGCCTGAAATATCAGAAAGACAAGGAAACAAGCCACAGCCAGTTCTCACCTGGTTAATTCCCCAGGATGAAAGAGATAGATTCTGTCTCCATGAATCATCCATCAGATTCAATGTCTCTGAGTACTCAGTTGAAAAAGGAGCACTGGCAAAAGAAAGAACTCTTGATTCCTCTAGCCTTTTCTCCACCCCCTCATCTCAATTCCTGGCGTAACTCTTCCAGTGCTAACATTAAAGGTATGTGCCACCACTGCTGGGCTGTTTGATATTCAACTCACAGAGATCCAGAAGATCTCTACCTCCTGCATACTGGCATTAAAGATGTTGATCACCACTCCCTGACTTTCATGGCTTGGCCCTGTGGGTGGTTCTGTCTTCTGATATTTTAATAAATATACAATCTTTTATCAAAAGCCTGCCTCCACAGCACTATGCTTTCACCAACAAGCCAACAATTCTAACAAGGCCACACCTAATATTGCCAAGCAGTAAAATATGAGTCTACCAGGCCATTCATATCCAAACCACCATATTCCAATCCCTCACCCCAATAAGCTTCTATTCATATCATAATTCAAAAAATAAATTTAGTCTTACTTCAAAAGACCTCATAAACTATAATAGTCTCAAATTTACTTAAAAGTCTAAAGTTCAAAATCTCTACTGAAAGTCATATAATCTCTTAACTGTACTCTCCTATAAAAACAAAATTAAAAAAACATTCCCTCCAGAGGAACACCTCACCCAGTCTTGATATAGGGGTTAGGAAAGTGGATCTGCCTGTAGTGGATGTTGATCTAAGCCACCTTGAATCCTTGGGACCTCCTGCCCTTGCTGGGGAGGAGATAAGGAGATGGGGAGGAGAGTGACTGGAAGAGGTGGGAGTTGGAAGGGAGCTTGAACAAGGATATACATGATAAAAAATGATTTTATTCATAATAAAAAATTCAAAAAAAAAGTCCCTAGCAGGAACAGGATGTGGTTTTGAAGCTTCCCTACTCATTCCAGGATACTATGGGCCAGGGTTATATTTTCTCTGGATATCAGCGAATGAAGATTAAACTCTAGCCCTAACCTTGCAGGTTTGTTGGATGAAATGACAGTGTAGTTTTAGAGACTGACACATAGCTGTTATCAATAAACAAGGCTTCTTTAATTTGCTCCCACCAAAAAAAAAATCAGATCTCATACTTCCAACATATAATGGCACAGGATATACATGTCCATTCCAAAACATAGAAAATGGAACATAGTGAGGAAATACTAGATCAGAGCAAGAACAAAAGCAACAAAATCAGCTGAGCAAATCCAAATTCTGCACCTCCATGTCTGACATCAAAACACTCTTCAGAACTCCAACTCTTTCCAAATTTGATGACTGCAACACATTTCACTCTTTTGGGCTGGCTGTTTCCAATCCCTCTTAGCAGCTTTCTTCAGCAGTTATCACATGACTTTGTCATCTCCAAAATTTTAGGGTCTCCTACACATTCAAGGTTTCATTTTCACAGCTTCATGCAATGGCCTTTCTGGATCTCTGCTTGAGGATACACCTGCCACACTTGGCCTCAAAATCTTTCCTTAGTCATGGAGGGATACTCCATATCCCCTTTTTCTTGCCCTTTATACTAAAGCCAGAACCACATTTCTGAAGTTATAAAGTTCTGCTTCTTGATAGGGCAGTAGCTTGGTCTCCTTATTCAATTACATCTTCGCTAGATATGTAATTAAATCTTCATCTTCTATTTTTGATGATTTCCTTCATTTACAAAGCTTGTATATTCTGGAACTTGCTCTGTATAACAAACTCAAAGATCTACCAACCTCTATCTTTGAAATGCAGTGATTAGAGTCATGCACCATCATACCCCAACTCCAAACTTTTAATTCCTTTTCACAAGTTGGAAACTTAGCTGGGTGGAATATTGCCATGAGGTCACTTCCTCTCTTTGTTCCATTTAACATATGGCTTTTCTTTAATCTTTTCATCTCCTTAAACATAGGACTCACTTCCATTGCACTTCCTGGTTCCCTGTTTCTTCTCACATTGTGTGTTTTGTATTTTTGATTTTTCAGCTTACTCTATTTCATTATAATCTTCATAAAAGTGAACAATAACAGCCACATGACAAGGCCAGTATTAGGCTGTTTTGAGGTTTCTTCTGCCTAGGGAATTAAGCAAAATCTCTTCACATTAGCCTCAGGTAGACTGTTTAGACAAAGACAAAAACGAGACACATTTTTTACCAAAATATCACAAGACCATTCTTTCAGCCACATGTTAGTATTCTTCTTTTTAAAAAGTTCTTGAACCTGGCCTCTCAGCACCACTGTCTTCTATGTCCCTAATGGGATTTCTCATTAAGACCAACTTAAATATCTCAACTATTTTTCTAATACACAATTCCCAAATCCATATTTCTCCAAACAAAAACATTGTCTAATCCATCAAAGCAATACCATCCTCTTGCTACCAGGTCTCTTTTAGTTAGGGTTTTACTGCTATGGAGAGACACCATGACCATAACAACCATAACAAATTTTATAAAGAAAAAACATTTAATTGGGGTTGGCTTATAGTTCCAGAGTTTTGTCCATTACTTATGACATGAGGCATGGTGGTGGCATGCAGATAGACATGGTGCTAGAGAAGGAGCTGAGTGTTTTATGTCTTGATATTCAGGCAGCAGAAGGTAACTGTAAGCCATAGTGGGTACAACTTGAGTGTATGAGACTTGAAAGCCTCCCTCTCTAGTGTTATACTTCCTCTTCCTAGGCCATACCTATTCCGAAAATTCCATGTCCCCTAATAATGCTACTCACTATAGGCCAAGCATTAAAACCCATGAGTCTATAGTAGCCATTCTATCCACCAGAGATGACAAGCAAATTTCGCAAATAATCAAATTTCTATTGGTATAAATGGACAAATGACAGATATTTAAATTTCTTACACTATACTAATACTTAAAATATAAATTTTGTAGTATATGTTTTCAAATTATTTCTAAAAATGTCAATATGAAAAATGTTGGATGTGTAAGATGATCTACATTAAATCTGATAATCCTGAAATAAATGAGACTTCTTTGGATTTTCTTAATATTTTTGTCAGTAAAATACTTTATTTTGAACACTGCCAATGTTCACACAGACATGTGCACATGCACAGATACACAAATATTCTTTCTTGACATATAAACAGGAATTTTTTAGCTTTCTATATTTTTCCAATATTTACTGTCTCTTTAAATATAAATTTATTAACATATTTCTAATTGATGAAAAATAAAAGCAGTAATGATAATTAATGAAGTCAAAATTTTTGAGCTCAAATTATGTAATTGCTTTCTTATATGATTTGTGGCATATAATATAATGATAATAATGTTAAAATAACATTTATTTTCTTTCTCTCATTTTTGACCATTCTACTACATTTAAAAATTATTACAAAGGGTTTGTTTTGTTTTCATATCTTAGATTCTGACATAATTTTAAATAAAATATATGATAGAATTTAATGGATTCAATAAGAAAAGTTTTCTACCATAATATGAAAGTAAGGATTCTAAAACATTCTGTGATATTAAGTTATTTATTCACTATACACAGAATATTTTCTCTATAAACATACATGTAGACCGTTATAAAATCTATATTGGTGAACATTTTTTTTAGAACAGAGCATTCAAAATCCATTGGGATGATAGTTGTCTGCCCTCATATAATCTAATTATACTACTTATTATTTGCTTTAAGGCACTTAAATACATATCATTTGGGGAATTCTCTTCCAGTATGTGTTTAACTGAGGCAGAGTTAATAGTTTAATATTACTGTTATATTATACAGTTACTATGCAACAAGTTAGAGATTATTTTTTTCAATATTTATAGCAATGAATGTTGTCAGCAGCTCCTGTCCCACCAGAAACCCAGAAAGACCCAGCAGCCACTTCCCAAATATTTGACTTGCAGGGTTTTTATTATTGTAACTTCTTGGCCAGCGGCTCAAACATATTACTACCTAACTCTTACACTTAAATTAACCCATAATTATAATCTATGTATAGCCATGAGGCTTAGTAACTTTGCTCAGTCCAGCATTCTCCTCTTGTTTCCTCTGTGTCTGGATGACTTTCCTCTTCCCAAAAATTTCCTAGTCTGGTTGCATCACCTGTACTTCCTGCCTGGCTGCTGGCCAATCAGTGTTTTATCAAATCAATATTTGATAAAACAAATCTTTACAGTATACAATGGCATTATCCCACAGTAAATGGGTATAATAAATACTAAATAATTTTAATGATTTTTATAGTATATTGGTCATGGTATACTTCAAGACAATGATGCAATATTATAAATATTTAATAGACTGTTTCCAGTAGTCATTTATTAAATAAATTGTCTGCTCCAATTATTCAGACTAATATTTTCCCCCTCTAAGGATTCAATAAATTACTATTAAACACACCAGTAAGGCAAAACATGAGAAAAGATAGACCGTCTAAGGTGGATGTCAAGCATTAATGAAAACTTTGTGGGAACCAGCCCCTACAAGAGTTTCTCTTAGGGTTCAAGAGGTGCACTCTTGCCAGAAAGGAAATATCTATAGGTTAAAACATACAACATTATTTTTACTTATTACATCTTTATTGACACAACACTTATTGGAATGACTCTTATTGGCTCAACAACAATAACAGTTGCAGTCATTCTTTGGCAAAGCAATGTAAGACTTGAATTCCTCAGAATCATAGAGTGAGATGATAAGATTTACACACAGACAGTAACTGTCACTTTTGGTTTATAACACAAGATTTAAATGGCTAGTCAAGGCTTTTCTGGTGGGGTTAAACTAAAGATGAGATCAAACAAGTCAACCTAAAGGGTGAAAATTATGTGCTCTAACTGCAATCCTAAATGTAGCTAGACAAATGGTTTAATATTTATTGATCAGCAAAACATCCATGAACAAAGAAAATTCGTGTGCTATTTCCATAAGGTCACTTTTCTGATGGGCAGGGAAAGTGATTTTAGTTGCAAGATGACTTGTCACCTTCTAGCTGCTCTGGCCTTGCGGTACAGCATTTTAGAGTAAGTGTTTGTTTTAATACCTACAACTAGGAGTTGATTGATTACCTGTTTTCTTATATCATAAACAATAAAAATTTAAGTTAGGATCTTGTGTTAATGAATCCATGTGCAAGTAAGTATAGAGAGTTAAGGGCCTAAGATTAGTGGTGTTAGCTACAGATAGTTCTCTTATCTGTAGGGGTGGTGAGCTTAGGACATAGCAGTGTGTCATCTATCTGAAGGTGTCCTTGGTTGTCTGAGAAATATTTCAAATGAAATACTTTGTTTAAAAGCTGACTCTGTCTAGATGTTTACTAGTAAAGATAATTGCAGGGAAGGCAGACATTGAATCTGTTCTGGGACAAGGAATAAAGATCTGATTTGTGAAAAAGTGATATTGTCTGTTTGACTGTTTTCACACACAGCTAGAAGTTATGCATATGCCCACACATTTATGGTGGAAATTTTGTCTGATAAATGATCAAGCACACTGCTAAAGATTCCCAAGAAATAAATTCCAAGGAAATAAGAAAATGGCAACGCTATAATCGCACACAAGAAAACCTCAGCAGGAAACAGCTAACACATTCAAAGACAATTAACACCAAAACTCCTTGTGTTTTGGCTTTACCTCCACCTTGGCACTAAAGGGTCAGCCTTGTCAGTGTCAACTGTGTTTCTACTTCATATTTCTGCATCTCCCAGCAAAGAATGCATGGAATTATCTGGGAAAAAAGTAGTTAAAGATGTAAAGAGCACTACAATAAACAAAGACAAGACCTGCAAACAATGGCTTAAGTGGTAGTGATTCTTAAAAGATAAACCTGAAAAACTTGATATTTGGACCAAACCTTTTCCAATACAATCAGTTTGCTACAGACCAAGTAGGGCATTGCTCTGGCTGCCTTACTTGACATTCAGACATCTTAGTTTGCAGTAACTTATAGGTGATCTGTTACACACAATTCCATACAAACATGTTCCCAATTGTAGATTAGTTCACACATGTACAAAGTTTAATTTCTTTTATTTTGTCCTAAAATGCTTACTTTAACACTTGAAGTGACTTCAGTTATTCCATGTAGTTTCTGATAATTCTATTATCAAGCTAGGTTTAGAACACTCAATAACACCTACACATACCTTGGTCACTTGAATTGATCTTCATTTACTTCTAATTCCACTTTCATATCATTCATGAAGCATAACAAGCAATACTGAAATAGGTTTTCAAGGTGCAGTTTGGGCTATCATTTTGAGGTTATTTTCTGCTGTGCCATTGTCTTAATGTCAGTTCTATATCTCAGACTGCTTAAAACACCATTTTTGAAAGTTTTTTTTTTATTTAAAAGCTTTTTTGGTCATATCAGCCACAGTTACCTTCCCTTCCCTCCTCCTACCTCCCTAGACTCCCCACACTCCACCTTACCATCCACTTCTCAAACAGGATAAGGCTTCCTGTGGGGACTCAAGAAAGTCTGGGATATGAGATTGAGGCATGACCAAGACTCTCCCCCCTGTATCAAGGCTAACCAAGGTATCTCTCTATAAGTAATGGTTCAAAAAAGGCCAGTTCATACACTAGGGAATAAAAACTGGTCCAACTACTAGAGACATCACAAGTTGCTCAAGCCACACAATTGTCAATCACATTCAGAGGATATGGCCCTTTATAGGTTCCCCAGCTGAAAGTGCAAAGACAGTGACCTCCAAGTAGCTTGGGTAAGCTGTCTCTATAGGTTTACTAAATATGATCTTGACCCTTTGGCTCATATAATCCCCCTTTCCTTTCATCAACTGGATTGGAAGCTTGGCCCAGTGCTTAACTGTGGATCTCTGAATCTACATCCATCAGTTGCTGGATGAAGGTTCATGTTTGTCTTTGTAGGTCTGGGTTATCTCACGCAGGATGATTTTTTTCTAGTTCCATCCATTTGCCTGCAAATTTCAAGTTGTCATTTTTTTTTTTACTGTTGCATAATACACCTTTGTGTAAATGGAACACATTTTTGTTAACCTATTCTTTAGTTGAGGGGGATCTAGGTTGTTTGCAGGTTCTGGAGGGATGGCTCAGCTGTTAAAGGATAGACTTAAAACCAAAATTACAAAAGACTGTTTCTTGATCTCTTTCCATAACTTTAGTTTTTATAGCCTCCTCTTGTCATGATGCGCTTTATACTTTCTGCATTTCCTTGGCTTTCACTTGTTTGGGTGTTTTCTTATTTTGTAGTGTGAACTGTGATTTAATTCAGTGTCCAAGGTGCTTCAGATCCCAAGCTGTTCAGAGGTTATGGTTTGAAGCATGAGTATTCTTTGCTTTTTCTTTCAAGTCCACTAATGAGTGAGTATATCTCCTGCTTTCCTTTCTGGGTTTGTGATATCTCGCTCAGAAGGATATTCTCTAAAACCATCCATTTGTCTTCAAATTTTAGAATATCATTTTTTCTTATGGCTAAGTAGAACTCCATTATGTAGATGTACCACAATTTATTAATACACTCCTCAGTTGAGGGGCATCTAGGTTGTTTCCAAATCAATTTTCTATTCATATGGTTAAAATCATCTTCAGTATTACAAGCATCCTATTTAACTTAAGAAAATCTACTTAAACATCAGGAATAAGCATCATGTGATATATATATATATATATATATATATATATCAACTAAGCAACTATAATTTCAAATTTTCCACCATAAATTTTCAGACTTGTTATTGTTGACTATGGTAGGGAAAATGTAGTGGGTCTTGACAGTAGCAACGTTAGTATTGTCCAGCATTGCTAATAGGTTCAGCAAACTCCCCACAACTTCTGAGTTGGCCCACATTCATTCTCTCTCTCTCTCTCTCTCTCTCTCTCTCTATCTCTATCTCTATCTCTATCTCTCTTGCTCGCTTGCTTGCTCGCTCGCTCTCCCCCTCTCTTTCTCTCTCTCCCATAGAATTCTTTATTAGAAAATCATTTATTTTTTAATAATATTAACATGATACATAATACATATATTTTATTTGTTTGGTATAAAAAAGTTAGTATGAGCCATAAGTTTATAATATATAAGGTTCTTACAGAAATGCTGATGTAACAGACTTTATTGTTTAAAAAGGATTTATTCTTCTATATTTTGTATGTTTTGGTATTTTGCTTGCATATATGTCTATAATCCACATAGGGTCATAGTACCCTAGGATGCTGGCCATAGAAAGGCTTCAGATAACTAGGAAGTGGAGTTACAGATGGTTTTTGGTGCTGAGAAAATTAATTTATTCCCCTGGAGTAAGGACAAGTGCTCTTGTCTGCTAAGCCATCTCTCTAGCCTCAAATTCATTTTTTATTTATATGTCTAGGAAAAACATTTTTAAATAATTTTAAAGAAAGACTTTAAACAAAATGAGTGACAACCATGTGTTACAGACTTTGAGTTCAGTTAAAAACAAGTTGTTTCAAGGACTACAACAATAATAAGAAAATGGATAAGGAAAATGTTCTATCTTGAAATTTTTTCTCAACAAAATATGAGACTTACACAAATTAGTCAGGAGCTAAGAAAAGTTACTGGAAAAAATAAAACAAAAAGAATTATGAAAGTGCTAGAAAGATTATAGTTTTAGTAACATTTTTACTTGGTACATTTTTAACAAAGTTAATGCAGCAATATATTTAAACTACTTTCCAATCCACCATGGGATAAATTTATGCTTTCAAAAGATACATCTTCCTCCTGTTTTTATGGATGAGAAAGCTGAGGCAAAGGAAGGTTAAGTGGCTTTATCAAGGTCACAAAGCACCATGGTGACAAATGTAGAAATAAAATTTAATTCCCTTAACTTGTCTTTGATTTACTCCACTAGATAATTAATAGTAAGACACTGTAGTTTTCATATTAGCTATGCTGATTGCAATGAAAGATTTATCATTTAGGTTCAACTGAAACACATTGTACTGAGACCTTTAATTCTTCTGCCAGTGATATAATTAAATAGTGTATTTCTCGGTCTATCTTGAGGGTAAAGGAATTAATCCCCTTTATGTCTCTTTCTTTCAAAGATGTATATTTTATCTTCCTGTTTGGAAAACTGTTTCTGTTGAATACTTCAATGAATCAACCATGTTGTACTGACTTGTAATCTCCACTGAACTGATTAAATTAAGGAGTATACATATATTTCAAACATTATTTTGCATGTTTGCTAAAATGCCAAAATTAATAACCTTGAAAGCCAACATGCATATGTAAAGTAAAGCATATTGATAGCTATAAATATTTACATATGTAAAACATTGTATTTGAAAGTTCAAGTATCACTTATATCCTGCATAGTAGCACATGTTTATTATGCCAATATTCAAGAGATTTGAGACATGACCATCGTAAATTCAATACCACTCTGGGTTACTTTTCACAACCATATCTTAAAAGTATTAAATATTTATTAAAAATTAAATATAGATAATTCAAACTTTTAGGTAAAATGTAAATAAACTATCTGTAGTAAATTATGAGTTTAAAATAATTGGCTTTCTAATTTGGATTTGATATTTAATACCTAGAGAAAAAATATTTTTCTAAAGTATAAAATAGGCACCATGTAAAATAATTTACAGTCTCTACAATTTACAGTCACCAGAAAGGAAAACTATAAGTATATTTTGGACATATATTTAGAATTTTAAATAAAGTAATAGGCATTATTTATAGTGAGTTAAACTATCACTTTGCTTAGTGATTATTTTGTATGCTTTTATACTTATGGTCAACAAACTCAACACTTAACCCTAACCCTAACCCTAACCCTAATCACTTTGCTTGTGATTATTTTGTATGCTTTTATACTTATGGTCAACAAACTCAGATTTAGCTGTTTAAGCGCTATCCAAGAGATACTCACTAGAACAGTGATTGGTTTAGTAATAGGAACATATGTAAGATATAGATCTTATCAAAACCAATTCCTTCAGTTGTGATCTGAAGTATAGTTAGATTGGATTGTGATGTATTACTGAGCATAACATAGACATTGGGGTACACAGAATATCTCTTTAGAATTTTAAACATTTTATTAAATGTTTAGAATATGTTTGTTATGTTTGCTAAATGCAGCATGGGGAGAGCACAAGTGACTAAAATTTCAGATGTTTGCTTATTTGTTTTAATTTTGTAGTATCTGCTTGAGTATATCATTGGATGTGTCCTAAGTTTAAGAACAAAATTAATTTATAATCTTGACTACATATCTCATATACACGTATGTCTAAAGAAAATTTGTGATTTTTGTAGTATTTTTCCTTGACTTTGTTTTGTTTTTTAACTTCATTTTTGTTTTGTTTTGTTTTCACTTTATCAATAGACTCTTTTCTCATAAAACATAATAGGAATACAGTTTCCCTTTCATCTACTCTTCCTTGTTCCTCTTCACCTGCTCTCTTCTGCTCCACTATCTTTATATCTCTTATTAGAAAAACTCAGGCTTCTAAGAAATAACAAGAAAATAAAATAAAATGAATTAAAATCATATCAAATTTAGATAAACCAAGGCAACAGAGAAATGAAAGAGTTGGAAAAGACACAAGAGCCAGAGAATCACTTGTTAACACACTCAGGACTCCTATAAAAATACTAAACTGAAAGCTATAGTACTTATGCAGAGGACCTGGTTCAGAACTTATGCAGGCCCTGTGATTACTGATTCCATCTCTGAGTTGATAAGAACACTGTTTAGTTGATTTAAAAGAGTTTCTCCTTGTGTCCTCTGTCCACTTTGTGGATTAGTAATGCACAGACAGTAATTATATATGAACATAGCTTTTTAGTATCATTGATTTATGTATAGTTGTTTATAAATATGAAGTTCATTCATTCAATATATCTTTAGTTTATGCAATGATTAAAAAGTGAATATAGTGTGTATAAACCAGGTAAATAACTAATACTTGCATTTCTACATTTCATGTGATTATATATATGCATTTATGTGCAAATATGCATGTATATATCTAACTATACATTTATCTGAATTTATATTTTTTAAGATTTATTTTTGATATTTTAATTTAAATAGTTTTGTGAGTAATTAATGCATGAATACTGTTTATTTCATTTGCACTGTTCTTGTTCCTTCTCCAACTCTTTTTATGAGCTTCATTCCTTCTAAAATTTAGAACCTATTATTCTGATGCTTTCTGAGTCCATTTAGTGTTTCTCATTTGTATATTTGTTTAGGGCTGATCACTTGCATTTAGATAACCTGGCATAGACTTCATTCTTGAAAAAGATAGAGGCCTGTATCTCAGCAGCCATCAATTGTCTATAGCTCTTTGTCTTTTAGTAGAAATCTGTATTTTATTGGATTCTTAACATCACTGTTTTACTTCTAATTATCCAGTGCTATGATTCTACTCTATACTATATAAAACTTCTTCTTGTTGTTCATATAATAAATATCTATTTACCTGTGATCCTATATCTATTTATAGGAAGTACGTAGAATAAGCCACATCAGAGAAAGAGATAGTAAAATAGAGGTTACAGTCATTATGAGATAAAGTAATGGGTAGCTATTGCCTAATGGACACAAGAGTCTCAATTTAGAATGAATAATGAAAAAATTCTATAACTGAATGTGCTGATAGTTATTATGAATACACTTCATACCAATAAAATTTATGGTTAAAACTGACTGAAACTGTAAATGTTATTTCACATAAATTTCACCATAAAATAATTTGAAAATGTGCATTCTTAAGAGTGGAATTTTCATTACCATATCAAAAATGTTTTATATGACTCTCTTTTCCACCACTTTATGGCTATGCAATTTGATGTGAAATGATTTTTCTATAAGGCTTTGAAGCTCTCCTGCTTTTATATCGGCACTTTATATTAAGTGCTTTTAGTTTTCATATCAGCAAAACTGACTCTGAGCTCAACATTTTATCTATTTCAATTCAAAAACTGATGTTTCTTTAATTTAATGAAAATCTTCAACCAATTTGTTCCATTTTTCTATTCTCATTAAAATAGAGATTGAAAATGCCCTTTGGAATAGCAATATTCTGGTAAAGATAGGTCATTATGCATCCAAAAGTAAAGTTTTAAAGATAAAAGAAGAATATAATAGAATGCCAAATCTCAAAAGTTTTTTTTTTAAAGATTTTGACATATTTATGACACTTAGATCTGAATATTATCAGTACAGATAGTAGTAACTTCAAATCTACAAAATAATTAGTCGTTTATTCAATGATAGCTTTACAAAACTCAACAACATAGAATGCACGACCGAAACCTGTTGAAAATGTTTTAATGAATAAAATATATTTCATAGCAGTTTGCTAAATCAACTTGATATTTTAATATAATGATACCTCTACATACATACCACAGTTTATTTGCTTAAAGATTTATAAACACAATATCATATTCATTCATTATATTATTATTTTTTATTATTAACACTAAGTGAACAAAATGATAAAGCATATAAAAATTCTTGTCTTTATGTCGGAGAATCCTGTAACGTGTATCACAGTATTTGTCTCATTATTTAACTTTTTTAAATTTTTTGTTTCTGGATGAAGTCTCATTTTTTTATCCGTGTATCCCCTCGTTCAAACTCCCTTTCCCCTCTCACCTCTCCCAGTCAGTCTCTTGTCTCCCCATATCCTCATCACCTCCCCAGCAAGGGCAGGAGGTTCCGAGGTCTCAAGGTGGCTTAGGTCAGCATCCACTCCAGGCAAGTCCCCGTTACTGTTTTTGATATTGTAATATAATTATTTTATTAGTTCTTTTTTTCCTCTCCAACCCCTCCTAGCTCTCTCTCAAATTCATGGCCTCTTTTTATGTTATTGTTACATACACACAATATACCTAAATTTATTAATATAACTTTTCATTCTATATAATGTAACTTGAATATATGTGCTTTTAGAATGTAATTAGGTATTATGATGGGGATTTCCAAAACATTGTAGACTTTTGCTCTTGCCTTAGGATGCCTCCCAGAGATGGAAAGTAAGTCTCTATTGCTGAAGACACAATGCATATCAGAAATAAGACACAGGGTACTGGAAATAATCTAAATGCTCCTCAACTGATGAATGAATTAACAAACTGTGGTACATCTACACAATGAAGTACTGCTCAGAAGTAAGAAAAAATGATATCCTAAAGTTCACAGGCAAATGGATGGAATTGGAGAATATCCTCCTGAGCGAGGTTATTGCAATCCCAGAAAGATAAACAGAGGATGTACTCACTCATTAGTGGTTCTTTTTTTAAAGATGTCATTATATACAAGAGCTCAAGGCTAGAACATAGTTATATGACACAGTGCTTCACTTCTGCATTGATGGCCTCTGGCAGGGATGTGGGTGAGGGAGGACTTGTCTTCTTTAAGGATCTGGCTTCAGGGAGTTTAATTATGCTCCATAAGTAAATGAGCAGAACGAATGGGCTTTTTTGTAAATGAGGAGATCATAAGAGTGAATATGAATCTGAGAGGACTGATAACTGACTTTGATAGGGTGCATGATGAAAAATCACCAAATAAAGAATAAAAATATTATGCAAAAAATAAAACCACCAATAATATGGATACTTTGGCAAGTGTTAAAGAATATTTTTTTCTCATTAAATTTAAAAAAAGCACAGGGTACTTAATCTAGATATAATCTAAAAGCTAACTCTCTGAGAACTAGCTTTCATGGTATGAAAAGTGTCATGCAAGCTTCTCAAAGAGAGAAACAAATAGCCCTACTTAGCTATGATGCCTATGAACTTCAAAAACAATCAGCATGTCACAATAACCTAAAGGTGCAGTGGTGTTGCGCATTCATGATGACAACAAACAGTGCTCTAATTGGACTTGCGGCCAGTTCAACAAGAGAGAAATTATGTCTGGTTCTAAAAACCTAGTAAATTTTACAGGGCTAGTGCATCTTGAAAGAAAAACTGAAGCTGCTACTTTACTTTAGTGCTGAACCCCATTTTTTAATTGGGTAATTCAGGAATTTGGGCTCAAGTTTCTTGATTTCTCTATATATTTTAGAGATCAGGCCTCTGTTACTTGTAGAGTTGGTGAAAATCTTTTTCCCATTCTGTAGGCTGTTGTTTTGTTTTATTGATTGTGTGGACCTTAAAATTCTTGTGATATACCATAAGATACTAAAAATTGGAAGAATTCTAAATAATAGAAGAGTAACTATTTGTGCCTACATTAACAATGCAATAGTTTATAAATTTACAGACTCTAGAGCTTGCCTCTTTTATTGGTCAAAGGAAGATAAATATATAACTGTACTGGTTTGTGGTGATACATATAATATCTCAGAAATCAAGAAGCTAAAACAGGAGGATCGGTGAGTGTTAAAATATAAGTTGAGTCAAAAGAACTTTTAAGTCACGTCTGGACTACATAGGAAAATCTGGTCTTGAAAAGTCAAATAAGCAAAAAATTAAGTAATACACTAATAAATGTTCAAAATGGACAACAATCCTTAGAATCAGCCATTGTATCCTTGCAAAATCTCTATGATAATTCTATTGAGTTATTGAACTTAACCTCACCTCATTATCTGTTTAGCATTTAACAATAATTCCTTGAAAAAATAAATAGAATCCAATTTGGGGAGAGATTTCAGTTACTGTAATCTTTGAAAGTTTTGAACATATGACAAAATCTTACATGAGGTAGCTTAGAGATCCAGTTATTTTTCAGTTATGTATAAATATTGATAATTTTCTGCAAATGTTTTAATTTGAGATACTATAAATGACTATTGTCTTCTCCTATTAGAAGTTAATAACCTAATAAGCATTTAAGTATGCATATTTTTATAAATTTTAACAGTTTGAGAGTCTTTTATTATTTTGTATTCTATGGGAAAAAACAAATATTCCAGATTTTTACTTTTCTTTCCATAATATCAAATACTTTCTTCCTGAATAAAAAGCACAACTTTCAACTAATATAAATATTTTATAATATATATTTAGATGAGTTTGTTAAGCTATCTGAAAATAGACATTTTATTCTTCATGTAAAAATATGACTTGCATCATAAGAATATTTCATATTTTTGTTTCTCAAAAACGCTTGACCAAGGCTTTTAGTCATTATATTAACATCTGTTGTTCCATCTGGTGAACCTAAAAAAACCAATGTATTCTAAATGGATAGTTCAACATGAATATGCAAATTAATGATATTTCATGACTTCTCTATAAAATGTAAAGCAGTTGCTTCTTCCATGCCTTAAGTAGAAGACCTTAATATATATAATTCTTCATCATCTGTTGGGTTGAGCATTGGGTTTCATTTCAGCAATCAACCAGAACTTTCTGTAATATAAATGGCATCAAAGATTCTTTAGGAATGTCATACACTTTGTCTGAAATAAACTACTGCAATATATTTTCCAGGAAAAAATTACACATAAATGAAAGGTATTATTTTAAAATACAGAGCTCTATACATAGCCATAGCTATGTTCAAGTGTCCACAACAGACATTCTAGAATGATTAATGAGTACTTAAGGTTAGTTATGCTCTGTATACATACTGCCATTATTTGCCTCATAAGTAAACTTTAAAGTATATATTATATACAAACATAACCACTATTCCATCTGCCTTAAAATCTCACATACATAATATCTATATAAACATTTTTGTCTTAAATAAGTTATGGTTACAAAGTATATGATAAACCTTTATTTAAATTTAAATGATATTTTCCTTTTAGGTATATAATCAGATTATTTTATGTTAATATAATTTCTCTTTGAATTAAATAAACCAATTGTGTTAAATTGTCTTCATGTGTTGTTTGTACTTGAACACCATCATTTGATAAATGTTTGTAAAAAATAGAATTAGTTCCTTGGAAGAATTTTGTGGGTCACTTATGTATACAATCATATCATCTGCAAATAGAGATAGCTTCAATTCTTTTCCAATTTGTATCCCCTTAATCTCTTTTAGTTCCCTTACTGCTTTAGCTAAAACTTGGAAAACTATATTGAATAGATAAGGGGAGAGAGGACATCCTTGTCTAGTTCCTGATTTTAGTGGGATTGCTTTGAGTTTTTCTCCATTAAGTTTGTTACTGGCTGTCGGCTTCTTGTAAATCGCCTTTATTATATTTAGGTATTCTCCCTGTATTCCTGATCTCTCCAGGGCTTTAATCATAAAGGAGTGTTGGATTTTGTCAAAGGCTTTTTCAGCATCTAAGGATATGATCATGTGGTTTTGTTCCTTTAGTTTGTTTATATGATGGATAACGTTTACAGTTTTTTGTATGTTAAACCAGCTCTGCATTTCTGGGATGAAGCCTACTTGGTCATGATGGATGATATTTTTTATACGTTGTTGTATATGGTTTGCCAAAATTTTGTTGAGAATTTTAGCATCATTATTCATGAGGGAAATTGTTCTGTAGTTCTCCTTCTTTGTTGTGCCTTTGAGTGGCTTGAGTATTAGGGTGATTGTGGCCTCATAAAAGGAATTTGGAAGTATTCCTTCAGTTTCTACTATGTGAAATACTTTGAGGAGTAATGATAGTAATTCTTCTTTGAATGTCTGGTAGAATTCGGCACTGTAACCATCTGGACCAGGGCATTTGTTTTTGGGGAGGGTTTTAATGACAGCTTCAATTTCCTTAAGGGTTATAGGCTTGTTTAGGTAATTAATCTGATCTTCATTTAATTTTGGTAGATGGTAACTCTCCAGAAAGCTGTCCATTTCTTCTAGGTTTTCCATTAGTCCAATTGCAACCATTTTTACATACATAGACAACTTATTTCTTATTATTTAAATGAATGCTTTTTATTCTTAGTCTTTACAGAAAGCAAGCTATTTTTGAAACATCAAAATTTCTAAAAGTTAATCTTTATTTACTCTTTCAATAAATATTTACAAATAATGTCTTAGCTTCAATATAAACTATATTTTTCTCCTTTAACCTCTTGTCATGGGCAGGTCAATTTTTCGGAGTAAATTCTGTCCATTGGTAGAAATTTGTGATGTGAGTTATTTAGGAATTTGGTGTAGTATTTGGCCTGCAACAGATTCTATGGATGTTGTTTCCTAGCTTGGGCGAATAAACCAATAGAAAATAAATGCAACAATAGGTAAGCACCAAATTTGTTATCATGTCAAGAGATTGATTCAAGATGCACTTGCCACACTCAATTTTTCACTTATTTGATTCAAACTATGGTAAAATTATAATTAAAAACTTTTATATGAGAAATAAAACATTTTAATAAATATTTCTTCTTTATTTGAGCCATGAATGCAAATCAACTACACATTGAGTAGAAATTATTTTAATGCAGATAACAAGGAAAGAAAATTCTGATAACCATGAGGATTGCATACATTTATTAGATATCAAGTTTATATAACACATTCAGTATGTTGCATGTAGGATCTCATTTGAAGTCACTCAAGCATAGCTAGCATATCATAAAATACACTATGTTGGAAACACTTTATCAAGGACATTTTTGGTCAATTTGTACCTGTCATCCACCAAAATCTTATTTTTATTCTTTGTATATCTCTATGAGACTTTGTAGAGAAAATGTCCCTATGTCAAAAATATGAACTATATGAAATGTAATAAATATATGAAACATGAATATAGAAGAACCTGGGAGTTATGAGATGGCCATGGAAAGATTCCTACAAGAATAGATTTAAAATTGCCTTACTTGGAGAGAAAGAATTTGAACTAAGAACTAAGGATATCCAGTTTGGTTTGTGGTGAGGTTCTAAGCTTTTTAAGGGGCGTCTACTTGAGAACATTATTGTAAAGGAGAAAGGAAGCATTGGAATGAGAATACTGTGACTAAAAGTTCTGCAAATCCCACAATAGTTAGGTAAAGCATTTTTGTTTCATAGGAAGAGAAAATTACAGTAGAACGATTCAGGAGTAGAGGCATGGGGAAAAGAGAATCAGTAAGTTTCCCAAAGAATGTTAATTCTGATTGTAGCCTATAATCCCAAAAGGCCACTAAAGGACATCTTTGAGAAGGAGAATCTATTTAGTCTGGTAGTTACTTTTTAATACTGGAGAGGATTAACTTATGCTTTATATATGCCCAGGAAACACTCGGTCACTGAATAACATTCTTTTGAAATGTGTTTTGTTTATTTTAGGTGTAACCGTAACTGCCCCAAAACTTACTATGTATACTAGGATGAGAACAAATTGACAAAAATATGAATACCTTTGTCACTGGAGTGCTAGGATTAAAGATGTGCACCATCATGCTTGTGATTTTGAGACAGGGTCTCCCAAAATTGTCTTAGCTATAATTGAACTCACTCTGTAGTTAAGATAAGCCATTCACTTTGGTTATTTCTCCTTTTCTCCCAAGTAGCTGATAGCACATGTTTATGGAAACAGACTTCATAAAGAAGATAATCTTTATGTATCCTTAAGCATTGTTAAAGTCATAAATATTTCAGATAAACTTGTGATTTTATTTGAATTGATCAATGTGGGTAACAGTTCAATTTACATTAGAATCAAGGACTTGGAACTTGAAAGGCCTTTTCATGTGATCTAGACAAAACTGAGTACATGTATCTTGAGTAAATCAGATGAAGCACACTGTTTCTGTATGATAAACCTCCATACACAATGCCAAAAGGAGAGATTTCCTTTATTTTGCTATTTTCTAGAATACAAGATTTGGACAAAGTCAAATGTTTTCTGGGACATGAGGGAATGTATATGAAGATTGTTGGTGAATGAGATACTCATAGAATAATGAATTGGATGATCAAATCTTGGATGTGATATTAGGAATAAGGACATTAATAAATAATAATAGGATCCTGTCTTTTTAATTTTTATTTTTTGGTTACTAAGTATGTCTCTATGTATGAAATATTATCAATTCATTTGAAACTTCCATCCATCACTCAGTAATGTAAGATGATTTTTATCTTAAAAACAAGAATCTTAAAAATTAAGTGACTTGACAACTACTGGCAAGGAATACACCTGGAGCTCCAAATCATGAAGACAATGATACTCAGCAGCTGGTTTGGCTTCTTTGCATAAAATCAAAATATTTTAGCTTTTTTTTTCTAAAAGAGAAATTGAGAAAAAATTGTTAAATAAGGTAGAAAGATAATGCATCATTTTTTTTTACCTCTAAAACCAATGAAGTGCTCCTGAAAAAGTGATAAGACAAAGATAGATGTAGAAGACCTGAATGCCCAAGCTTATACATTGTACAATAATAACAGTCACAGCTGATAGAGCATGACATAAGAGAGGTGACTGACAGACAAACATTCTTGAGGCAGAGAATGAAAAACAATCTAAGTCAGTAATGACAGAAAATCCACTCTTTATTTTCCTGTGAGAGAACTGGTATGAAATGCAGTTTAGGGTCAATCTCAGGGAACTTTATTATCTTGATAAACAGTTATTTCTTATTTTTATTTAGTAGTGAATGAGCCGATGTTCAGTCTGCTGGGTAGAGGTGGAAAATATCTGGCAAATGAGATTTTTGGAGCAACTGAGCTACCTGGATGATATACCCCCTAGTGCAATATATCATTCAACTGAAGTAAGCAATCATTTACTCCAGATGACACATAATTATTTTACCTTTTCTCATTTATACTTTTTTGAACACATCCTGCCTTGATATAAACCTTTCTAACAAGTAACTTGCAATCAAATACATTTTGTCTAATGAGCCCAAGAATATATACAACCTGCGTAAAAAAATATATTAAAATATTTTTGACTATTTTACATGTCAAATGTAAGTGAGTCACTTAAAATTCCAAACACTAGTTTATATAGAAATGGAGACATATATAACTATAGAGATTTGGATAGGTTATATAATAAGTGAACATTCACTGAGCCCATTTCATGCCCCTATATACATAGTGGAAACTTTCTCAGTCTATCATATTTCCTACCACCTATTAGTTGAGAATATGCTGCTTATTATTTGAACAGTCTTATAAGTATTCTGAGATGTTAATCACTTTCTCTAAGAAATTTTATCTGTAGCTTTGGAGAAAAAGTTGGAAACCTAATTTGATCCCACTCAGAATGAATTACTCACATTTTTAAGACTATTTGAAATTTCTTGGGTTTCTAAAAATAAAGTTTGCATGTTATTTGAATTCTAAGAATTTTACATCAAGTTTTTAAGCTAATATTTCAGAACATTTTTGTAGGTCTGCTTATAGTTCTTTTGGTACAGGGTATTAGGAATAATATTTAGATGTGTTTTCCCATGTCTCACTCATATGAATGGACATGCTAACATTTTGATTTGCTTGCTTATTGTTGTTGGACTATGTGAAATTTGAGCTAAGTATAAGTTATCTTATTTTAGGTGTGTGTAATTTGAGAAAAGAGCAAAAGCCAGCAAAGAAAAACCAGGAGAAAGGCCAAAGTGTAAACTTATGGATAGATTCCATTATCTACCATTATCTGTAGTACACAGCAGTTAGAAAAAAATGATATCCTAAAATTCACAGCCAAATGAATGGAATTGGAGAATATCCTCCTGAGAGAGCTATCACAAACCCAGAAAGATAAGCAGTGGATGTACTCACTCATTAGTGGACTTTAAGAAAAATGTCATTGTATACAAGAGCTCAAGGCTAGAACATAGCTAAATGACACAGTGCTTCACTTCTGCATTGATGGCCTCTGGCAGGGATGTGGGTGAGGAAGGACTCATTTTCTTTAAGGGTCTGGCCACAGGGAGTTTAATTATGCTCCAGTAAGTAAATGAGCAGGATGAATGGGCTTTTTTGTAAATGGGGAGATCATAAGAATGGGTATGAAACTTAGAGGACTGATAACTGAATTTTTTGGTGTGCATGATGTAAAATCACCAAATAATAAATAAAAATATTATTCTGGAAAAATAAAGAAATCCCAGAGACAAGGTTTTGATGTAGTGGCAAATATTCATGAATTTAAAACTATTAAAATTTATTTTATCTAATTTATTTTAATAGAATAAAGTCTTTTTTTATCTATGTATCCCCCCTTGTTCCAACTCCCGACCCCTCCCTGTCAGCCTTTAGCCTCCCTCCTTCCCATCTCCTCATTCCCTCCCCATAAAGGGCAAGAGATCCCAAGGTGGATCAGCTCAGCATCCACTTCAGTCAAGTCTGATTTCCAAGGTTGGTGTTCAGATGATAGTGGTAATGTTTGCTTACTTAAATAAAATGTATGACCAGCCATGAGAATTTATGATCATTTTATTTCCTGGGAATCATGTGATTTTATAGATAAATTAATCTAGGCCTAAGCATTTGCAATATGTATTTCACATGATATTATAAAAAGTGTTACTGTATGGGTTTTTTTAAGTTACCCTGAATGTTTTTCTTTTTATATAAAGTTTGGTATTGATTTTCAAAAAGCAACAAAAATAATTAAAACCGAAAAAAAGAAAAAAAAAACTTCTCTTAACTATATTACACAAACATTATTAAGGTATGTTAAATTAATAGTACTACTATATCTTTAAATTTTTAATGTACTTATTTGTTTATTTTGTGCATGGGTGTGAGGGGTAGGTGTGCATGTGATAAGGTAATTTGGGGCATATCAGAGTACAACCTGTAGGAATCATTTCTTTCTTTCTACCACGTAAGTGTGAGGACTCAAACTCCAGTCATCTGAGTGGTGTAGGCATTTTTATTTTAGGTGTATGGGTGTTTTGCTTTCATGTGTATTTGTGCACAGCGTGCATTATTGGTAACTAGAAAGAACAGAAGAGGGAATAAGTTCCTCTGGAACAGGAGATACAAAAGGTTGTCAGCCACTATGAGAGTGCTGGCATTTGAACATGGTCCTATAAGTCTTGATAAAATGCAGGTTCTGAATCATGATGGTGCCACTGGTCTCCAGATCAAAAACTGAACTAAGATTCATATGCTCAGATAGACCTTTAGGCCCACTTACTGTAGGTCATAAATTAAATGCTACTAGGTAAATTTAATAGAAATAAAATATTTGTAGTATAAAAATTACCTTGAAATTCAGGCAGTACATTGTACAACTAAGAAGAGATTTCTTAGTTTCCTTCTGTTGCTTGGTGTTCTCACCTTTTTTTCCCTCTCTTCAGTGCACCTGGATATGTGAAAATACTTCCTGGAATCTTTCCTTTATTATCCATTTCTTTCATGCCCTAGAGGTATAATAGTAGCACTTCTAAAAATGAAAAGCTAGGATGTACAGGAAAGAAATAATGAAAATCTGACTCTATTATTTCTGAATAATCAGTGAGGAACAATCTTCTTTCTCTAGACTTGGACTCCATTAGAGTAACTGTCAAATTTCTAGACTTTCCTATAGTTTTGTCATATTCAGAACTGTTTGAGCATTCTCAGAAAAAAATGAAATTTATATCAGTCATTTATTTAACATTTGAGACTTGATTATGCTTAATATAAGCACAAATAGACGAGAGAAAAAAGAACTTTGTCTATAAGAAGAATAGACATGTTTGTATTTAATCTCAGTTTTTGTTAACATTTGTACTACAAAAAAATAAAAAAAAAACCACTGAAAATAAAAAAAAAATTCCTGTGGTCCAATTACCACCAAAAACAGCAGACATCATCTCACCAAATATAAACAGAATCCTAGAGAGTAAGGGCTATGGAGCAGTCCTGTACCCGTAATAGAAACAGGTAATAATATTTCACCAAATTATAGCCTACTTAATTTTTCTTCCTACTTTTTTCTCTTCCTCCCTCCACTCTCTCTCTTCTCTATCTTGTATATTATTCTATTTTTTTAAAAACAAGGTCTCACTTCATCATCAAGTCTTAGAATCTTTCATCTTCTTACTTTCTTTCCCATCACTATATCAGAATTATAGGAAGGTTTTAATATTTTGAGCAATATTTTTAAATTTCAATGCTTTTTTTGATCAGACAAAACCACAGGAATAAAATGTAGAAGAAAATATAGCTTCTTTTTGGTAAAATTAAGAGGATTGTATTACTGGTACATACATATGTTTAGCTCTCATTTTCATTTAGTTTCATATGTACACACATATATATATAAATTACGATAATCCACATGGCATAACTATACTATCTATATATTGGAAAATTTAATGTACTATTTCATAACTATATGTGTCTATAAACAGTTTTGTGTATATAAAGACACACATAGACACATATACATTTTTAAAAGAGTAACAGACGAGACTTTTTTTGCTTTTTTAGACAGGGATTCTCTGTGTAGCCCTGGCTCTCTTGGAAGTCACTCTGTAGAACAAATTGGCTTTGGACTCCGAGAGCTACCTACCACTGCCTCCTAAGTGCTGTAAAGACATATGTTATTACCTCCTAGCTCAGAAGAGAATTTTTTAATAGGAGAGTCTGTTAACAACATGCTAAACATATTAATTTTATAGAAAGACAGCATCATATAAATACCAGGAGAATAGAGCTATTATAATTGGGAGTGAATTTTAACAAATTAAATGAAAATCTGTGTGATCCATTTTTCTAATTATCTGACAGTGTTTAATGTTAACAACTTTACTGAAAGCCACAAATACAGCAGTAGCACTTAATTATGAAACAGTCTATAATACAACACAATGGAGTTTTTCTGCTGCCTTCAAGATCACATTGGCAGTAGAGCTTACCATAATGAACTGTCATGAAGATTCAGAGTTCTGTTTTCAGCAATTTTGCATTTGAGCTTTCAGATTTTATGGTGTATGAAATCTGAATTGAATGTGCTCCACCACAGTAATTCTTATTTCAAAGTATTTACACTTCCCCTTTCATCTGAAAAGCATGTTAATAAAAAGCACATAAGATACTGAGAATAAGTACCTATCATAAGCTAATAACTAAATAGAAGTTTAAGATTCTTCAAGGTACACTAATAATACTTTCATCCCAGATCTTTCTTGTGCTGCAATATACATTTAAATAAGAATGTCACATGTTATGAAGAGTTTGGTGACAAACACATGAGATTGGAGTTATTAGCATTTACATAATCAATTACTCTTTGTAATAAAATACATAATATCTTTTCTCTTGATTCTTGATATTCTGTTACACATCTAAGTCTGTGCCCAAAGTAATAGTAAAATTAATTCTCACAAATGATAATTAAATAGCACTTTAAAAGCCATTACTTACAAAGGCTCTCAAGTAGCAGTGGTTTTTCTATTCATCATTGTTAATTTTTGCTTTTTTAAACTATATGTACTTTCAATATAAAGAGTGGCAGAGGGTTTGAAATATGAAAAGATATTTCCGTTAAGATTAGTATCATGCTAAATACAATTAAGGCAAATTACATTTACTGATAATCTTGTGTCCATTAAAATTCAACATACTGCCATTATTTAAAAATGTTTTATATGTATGGGTGGTTTATTATTATATATGTCTGTGTACCATAAAAATGTGATGCTCACAGAGACCAGAAAATGTCATCAGATTCCCTGAAAAGGGCATTCTAGATGATTGTGAGTTCCATGTGGCTGCAGAAAATCAGATTTAGATGGGCTACAAAAAAAGATCTCAATGAAGGAGCCATCTCTCCACGCCTATGCAGATGTTTATAAAAGAAAGTGTCTCAGTACAAAGCTCTGACTATCCTAGAACTCACTTTTTAGCCCAAATTTTCAAATTTGTGAGTTTCTCATATTGGCATTTCAAATAATGAGATTAAAGATACACAGTACCACAACAGGCATAGAATGTTATTTTAAAATGACTAAAATATTTTAAAGCTTTGATTGAATATTTTCTTCTGTCATGAACTTAAAAGGATGAAGACTTTTTTCTTTTTATAAATTTTTTTATTATGAATAAAGTAATATTTTTTATCCATGTACCCCCTTGTCTAAACTCCCTTCCCCCCCCCCGCCCCTTCCAGGCATTCTCTCTTCTCATCTCTTTATCTCCTCCCCATCAAGGGCAGGAAGTCCCAAGGTCCCAAGGTGGCTTAGTTCAGCAACCAGTCCAGGCAGATTCACTTTGCTCACCCTAACATCAAGACTGGGTCAGGTGTTCCTCTGGAAGGAGTGGGATCCAAGGTGGCTGTCCAAGGTGTTTCAGATCCCAAGCTGTTCAGGGGTTACGGTTTGCAGCTTGGAAATGCTTTGCTTTTTGTTTAAAGTCCACTAATGAGTGAATACATCCCCTGATTATCTTTTGAGTTTGTGATACCTCACTCAGAAAGATATAAAAACAGCCTGGTATTGGCATAAAAATAGACTTGTGGACCAATGGAATCAAATTGAAGATCCTGACATTAACCCAAAACCTATGAATACCTACCTGATCTTTGACAAAGAAGCCCAAAATATTCAGTGGAAAAAATGATAGTATCTTTAACAAATGGTATTGGCATAGCTGGATGGTATATTGTGTAGAAAATGCAAATAGATTCAAGCCTATCACCCTGCACAAAACTCAAATCCAAGTGGAGCAAGTCTTCAACATAAACCAAGCCACACTGAACTTCATTAAAAAGAAAGTGGGAAATACCCTCCAACCCATTTGCACAGGTAACCACTTCCTAAATATAATACCAGTGGCACAGACACTAAGATCAACAATCAATAAGTGGAATATCCTGAAACTGAGAAGCTTCTGTAAAGCCAATGAGACAGTCAACAAGACAAAACAACAACCTACAGAGTGAGAAAAGATTTTCACCAACCCTAGAAGTGACAAAAGACTGATTTCTAAAATATAGAGAGAATTCAAGAAATTGGAGCCCCAAACCTTGAATAACCCAATCAAAAAATGGGATTCAGAACTGAAAAGGGAATTCTCAGCAGAAGAATTACAAATGGCTGAAAGGCAACTTGAAAAAGTGCTCGATATCTTTGGCCATCAGAGAAATGCAAATCAAAACAACTTTGAGATACCACTTTACACCTGCTAGATTTACTAAAATAAAAGACAGAGATGACAGTCAATGCTGGAGAGGTTGCAGAGCAAGGAGAACACTCCTCCATTGTTGATGGGAGTGTAAGCTTGTTCAGCCACTCTGGAATGCAGTATGGCGGTTTCTCAGAAAACTCAGAATCAATCTCCCCGAGGATCCATCAATATCACTACTGGGCATATACCCTGAAGATTCACATTCACACTCAGAAGGCATTAACTCAACTGTGTTCATAGCAGCATTATTCATAATAGCAAGAACCTGGAAACAACCTAGATGCCCCTCACCTGAAGAATGGATTAGCAAACTGTGTACACCTACACAATGGAGTACTACTCAGCAGTAAGAAAAAAAAATGACATCTTAAAATTTGCAAGCAAATGGATGGATTTGGAGAATCAAATTTTCCCCTCCCTCCCCTCTTCTCCGTTCCTCCCCTATTTCCTACTTTTCCTCCCTCCTTCCACTCTTCCTGCACCGTTTCTCTTCAAATACAAGCAGGTCTCCAGTAGATATTAGCCAGCCTTTCTGTACAAAGTTGTAGTATGACTAGGCCTCTTCTCTCCTCTTAAGGTTGGATTAGGCAACCCAGATGAGCAGTAGGTTACCAAAAGGCAGAAAAAGAGCTACAGATAGACCCTGTTCCCACTGTTAGGAGTTCCACAAGAACACTAAGCTACATTCTTAGCATATATGCAGAGGCCCTAAGTCAATCTCATGCAGGATCCTTGATTGACAGTTGTTTGCGTGTGATACCCTTGACTCTACTAGGTCTAGCAATACTTCCCTCTTCTCCTCCACCTCTTCTGAAGGGTTCCACCAAAACAGATTTTTTAATATGATATTTGCAAATAAAAAGCAAGAACACCACAATAAGATCATCTACTATGATTACGTTGACTACTTTCCAGAGATGTAAGGATGATTCCAATATTCAGTCTTAAATCAGTTTAGCAATGTTAAATATGCTTTCCTTTCTTTTATGTGTTGTTATTAGCATAAAAGGCCAATAATTTCATATTAATATAGACATTATTATTTTTACATGTTTACCATATTCTTCTTTAGTTTTCTGTGACATACATTTTGTAATGTTTACTTTAAATACTGCTACTATAGCTTTTATATTATTTACTATTATACATTTGTATGATATATTTAGCCATAGTCTTCCAAAATGTACTAAGCAGCCACTATATCCAATAAATGATTTTATTAAAATTTATAATTTTTCCAATAAGTCTTTATCCATTCACATGCTTATAATACCTGACAATACATATGTAAAACATAGGATATTATTAATTTATTCGATTTTAAACATATTAGAAGGAATTAAATGAACTCTAAGCATTTTTCAATAATATACTGTTTAACATTCCTGTTTTTCAAAATAATAATATTGACTATTTGCATATCTTAAAAGCAATATACACTATTTTGTAATTTATCACCTTCAACTTTTTAAATATTAATTGCCAAAAATATAATTATCATGCAAACTAATTATTATGTTGCTCTGTAGTACCTGTGATACTGTATGATAGTATGATGATTCACCTTGCAAATTATTTTTGCTTCCCTCTAAACTGAAAGTCAGGATATATTAAGGTTATAAGCATAGCAATACATATAAATTATTTAGAAGATATGTCTCATAAAAATACATAGTGATACTTTTATTAACTGGCATTTTATAAAAAAAACATTTAAAATAATAGCAGGTCTTTCCTTTCTATAAATGAACTAATTCCCTTATATAGAAATATTTTTAATTTACTAATGTGTATGTTTTGTATTTATATTCAAACTGTTCTAATTTTCTTTACTACCGTATTAGTTCCATTTTGAACAGAAATTGTTAATTCCCTTTCATTTATCTTTTTGAAAACACAAAATAGTATGCTGAGAAAAATGTGCATGTTTTTACTAAGAAAGAGATTTTTTTTAAGGCTGGACAGATGAATCAATAGTTAAGAGTGTATACTGCTCTTGGTGAGGATTTGAACTTGTTTTCCAGCACCCACATCAAGCAATTCCCATACAGTAACTCTAGATTCAGAAAATTCAACACCTTCTCTGAACTTAAGGAGTACTTGATCTTACTTGTGCATGCACACACGTGCACACACACACACACACACACACACACACACACACACATACACACAGAGAGAAATGCATACACATACTTAAAAATAAAAATAAATCTATCTCAAAAATGGCTTCTAAAATGCAGATTTTAGAACAGATCTGGTTATGGGTCACCAGAAAAAACAAGGAGAGAAAAAAGAAAATTCAAGGCCAACTTTAGCATCATAGAAAGAGTTAGGGTTACTTAAAATATAAAAGTTAGCTAGTAACCAACCTGAGCTACTGGCTAAGCATTTATAATTAACATGGATTGCCATGTCTGTTATTTGGGAACTGGTGGCAGAAAATTAAAGTCTGCCTACATTTATGATTGAAGTTTGTAAATACACTTTTATTTCGTTTTATTTTTACATTGAATGGCCTAGGGGCCAGGCATATGACTTGCTAGCTCCTTCATCTGAACTCAACCTATCTTGTTCACCCATGCTGCTTGGGCTGCTCAGTACCTTTTCTCAGAGCAGCATTATTTCCTCTGTGTCTTCCTGGTAGACTCTGTGCCTGGCCTCTGTATTTTTTCTCTAAGATGTTCCTGAGTAGCCTGATAGCCCCGCCAACACTTCTTGTTTGCCTTTGGCCAATCAGCTTTTAATTAAACCCATAGGCAGAACAAATATTTATATTACCAGCATAATCCCACTACATTTCCTCTTTTACTCTTTTTAAAACAAAAACTCCAAATCTAATATCTTTTTTAATCCCATTATCTATAGCAAATTATACCCAACAGCGTAAACACACTCAAACATCCATAATCCAGTTTTGGGGAATTTGGGCATAGTTCTCTAGGCTACTACCTGCTGAATGGGGGTGTTGACAATCTCATAGGGATCCAAAGAAAATTAGGTTATGGAAAAGTCTTTAGTGGAGTAGTCTGTAAGACTGGGTCATCTCAGTCATTCTCCTTAAAGTTGTTTTGAATGCAGAACTCAGAGGAAATTGCAACAGAGGTGCTCTTAAATTCTGAATCACCTGGGACATCCATGTCCACTGGAGACTAATCAGGGGATCTTCCTTGATTAAACTTTATTTTCTTTAACTGGAAATAAATCCACAGCTTCTCATCTTTTATAGAAATAAAAAGAAAACCTATTCTCCAAAGTAGCATACTTTGGATTTCAGTTTTAATGTCAACTCATTTACAAAATATAATTTTGGATTAGTGCAACAGTATTTATATTCCAATGGCTTTTAGTAGCTTTTA
>PVIH01007508.1:0-99800 GCA_004025045.1 Sigmodon hispidus
ATTTTCTTTGACTGATATATCTATTTGAGCTACTGAGTCTTCCACTTCAGAGATTCTATCTTCCATCTCTTGAACTCTGTTTGTTATGCTTGTATCTGTGGTTCCAGCTTTTTTCTTCAGGTTTTCTATTTCCATCTTTGCCTCATTTTGTGCCTTTTTTATTGCTTCTATTTCAGCTTTTATTTCAGCTTTTATTTCAGCTTTTATTTCAGCTTTTATTGCAGCTTTTAGTTCCTGGCATGTTTCTTTCATAGATTTGTTCATCTCTTCCAATTTTTTGTTTGTATTTTCTTCTATTTCTTTAAGGCTTTTTTTCATATCTTCTTTTAGAGCTTCGATGATCATGAAAAAGGAATTTTTGGTGTTGCTTCCTTCTGTTTTCTCTTCATTGCTCATTTCAGGTCTTGTATTTGTAAGATCGCCACTCTCTTCTGGAGTTACCATGTTATTCTGTGTATTGTTATGTAATTTTTTGCACTGACGTTTGCTCATGGCTTCAGTGGTTCACAATTTGATGGCTCCTGGTCGCTTGTGGCACTTGGGCTTGTGTGTCTCCTGTCACCTCTCTGGGCAGGGTCAGAATCTACCCTTCAGGGACCCCTGTAGTTGTCTGTTCGCTCAGTTCGATGTGGCGGTGGGTAGCCGTGCAAATTCCCTCAGCAGGAGCTGTGGGTATGGTGACAGGCAGAGTTTATCTGCCCCCGCTCCAGAGTGTGCTGGGACTCTGCAGACAGCGCTTGGTCCCAGAAGCGGAACCGAAACCGATGGGAGCTCAACTCTCCCTCCCTGGCTGGGATATAGGTGCTTGGGCCTGGAGACCCTTCCTCACCTTTGGGTGGGGTCTGAGTCTGTCCTTCAGAGACCCCTGTAGTTGTCTATTTGCTCAGTTCAAGGTGGTGGTGGGTAGCCGTGCAAATTCCCTCAGCAGGAGCTGTGTGTATGGTGACAGGCAGAGTTTATCTGCCCCCGCTCCAGAGTGTGCTGGGACTCTGAAGACAGCACTTGGTCCCCCCATTTTCAAGCTTGAAATGAGGAGACTGAACTCTGGCCTCTGATATGAGAAGGTCAATTTAGTTCAAGACTTAATCTAACCTCTTTCAGAGCTAATAATCTGGGCTAATCATATTTCAGCTCCTGTCCCTGGAGAGAAGAAAGACAGGTTTATCCAGTTACTAGAGTTGGTTGGTTGTTTATTTTTCCTTAGTCTAAAATAATAACTATATTATTATTAATAATAAAAGAGCTAGCAACAACATAAAATATAAGCCCCTTTAATGATATTGAAAAATATATCAAGATTTTAAAACTAAAGGAAGAAAAGAGAAATACATATTCAACAATTCTTCTGTACTATGTTGTGGCTGGGTCACAAGGTCTATGCCAAACACTGTAGGGGTCCAAACAGAAAGAAGCATTGATGAGTCACCAAGGTCACATTTTCATCAACAGGAAACCAAAGAAGGTTTTCTGGAACTTGTCTTAAGAACATTTGTTTTTAATTAATCAGTTACTTGTTTTGCATTATTGGAGATCAATTTAACCTAGGGCCTCCCTTGTACTATACAAGCATTCCATTATTAAACTATGCTGTCTTAGTTAGGGTTATAATTGCTGTGATGAAGTATCATGACCAAAAACAAGTTGAGGAAGAAAGGGTTTGTTTCATTTACACTTCTACGTCACAGTCCTTCATTGAGGGAAGTCTGGGCAGGAACTCAAACAGGGCAGGAACCTGGAGGCAGGAGCTGATGCAGAGGCCATGAAGGGATGATTATTACTAGCTTGCTTCTCTTGGATTGTTCAGTCTGTTTTATTTGTTGTTGGTGGTTTTTTGTTTTTGTTTTTTGTTTGTTTGTTTGTTTGTTTAAATAAAACTCAAGACCACCAGCCCTATAGTCAAAGTTTCTGGCCCAGTCTAGACCCACAGTCCCAAATAATCACACAAAGTCTTCTATTAATTACAAACTGTTTTTGTTCATGGCTCAGGCTTGTTACTTGCTAACTCTTATACTTTAAGTTAACCCATATTTCTTATTTATGTTTAGCCAAATTGCTTGGTACCTTTTTGCTCAGTAGAGCATTCTCATCTTCTTTCCTCTGCGTCTAGCTGCATTTTTTCTCTCTCTCTTCTGATTCCCAGAATTCTCCTAGTCTGCTTCTCCTGCTTCTACTTCCTGTCTAGCTACTTGACCAATCAGCATCTTATTAAACCAATAGGTTTAATATTTACAGTGTACAAGAACATAATCCCATAGCACAGCCCAGGGACAGCACTACCCACGATGGGCTGGACCCTCCTCCATCAATCACTAATTAAGAAGATGCCCTACAGTTTTGCCTACCACCTAATTTTATTGAGGAATTTTTTAAATTGAGGCTCCCTCCTTTCAGATGACTTTAGCTTGTGTCAAGTTAACATAGAACTATCCAACACATATACATTGAGCCTTCTTTTTACTTTTTAAGATACTGGACAATGGTGGTGCACACCTTTAATCCCACTGCTTGGGAGGCAGAGACAGGTGGATCTCCGTGAGTCTGAGGCCAGCCTGGTCTACAGAGAGAGTTCCAGGATAGCCAAGGCTGTACACAATGAAGCCCCATCTTGAAAAACAATCAAAAAAATTTTTTTAAACAAATAAAGGCCTCACTAGGTTGTTGGGACTGGCCTTGAATTCATTCTGTAAACCAGGCAGCCACTGAATTTATTTTATATATATAACAATTCTATAGCCTCTCCCAGTACTGGGGTTACAGGCCTATGCCACAAGGTCTATCTTCTCCTGTGGATTTCAATTCACTTTCTAGGGCTGCTATGGAAACCACAACAAACAGAATGGTGTAGAAAATGAGAAACATGCCAGGAATGATGTTGAGGACATGCAGTCTCAGCTTCTCAGAGGCTGAAGTGAGAAGATCACTTGAGCTCAGGAATTCTCAACCATGGTAGGTAGTTCAGTTGAATTCCAATTCAATGTCAATGATGAAACAAAGCAACATAAAGCAAAACATAATGAGAAATAAAAACATGCTCTGTCAAGATCAGGAGGGCTGGGGTCTAAAATCAGGATGAGTCCATTCCAGGCCTGAGCGTCTGGAGGTTGCTGATAGTCCTCAGCACACATTAGTTTGGAGTTACATCAACCCCAGCCTCTGCTTGTCCTTACATGACTTTACTCTAAATTCATGTGTGTTTCTGTGTCCAATTTCCCCCACCCTTTCTTTCCTGAAGACACTGGATATGGGATTTAGGGCCCACCCTAAGCCAATATGACCTCATCTAATCTTATATCTGCAAAGAGATACTCCCCATTTCCTAAAAGATCAAATTCATCTGTACTGAGATAAGCTTTTTAATGACGTATCTTTGTAGGGCCATGATTCCATCCAAGAGAAGACTTTCTCAAAGCCTGGGGGCTGAACTGGAACTTCTTTCTCATCTAGTCGTTCTGCTCACAGAGGGTCCAGCACTCCCCTGCTCCACTCCTCTGTACCCATTGTGCTGGAGGTTAGCTGCTGAGCATGGAGTCAAGGGTGTGATGAGGACAGGCTGGGGGTGGGGTTCATCTCCTCACAGATGTTCTGAGTTTCCCAGGAGCATATTAATAAGTAACAATCTAACTGGATCAACAACTTATTTAAAGAAGAAATAGAACTATGCTGTCAGCATTTACTGCAAGCCAAAGTCCTCTGGAAGAATACCAGGTTTCATTATCATGAGCAACTCATCTCGGCTGTTTCTTTGCAAGGTTTTGGCATGGGAACCTAGCTACATCCATCCACACTCTGGATTCCTCTTTGAAGAAATTGCCACTTTTCCTTTGTGATTTTAGTACATAGTACATAGTGGAACTGTTTTCTGTGCAAAACTCCAAAGAAGATGATGAAACAAGAGAGAGGCTGGTCCAGTGAGCTCCTTCTTCCAGCTCCTGAACTAGTTTTAAACACATGTGTCTAAATGAGTTGAAGTCTATATTATTCTGTTTTTTTTATTTCTTTCTTTGTGTCTTCTTTCCTTCCTTCCTTCTTTCCTTTCTTTCTTTCTTCTTTCTTTCTATCTCTCTTTGGTGATGATATGGGCAGGAGGTATTAACTACAACAAAGTAACGAAGCAAAATATGTAGGAAGAGATATTTTTGTTGCTCACATTTTAGAAGACGGAAGTCCAAGCAGCAAGCATACAGCAAGCTCTGACAAGTCACTTGCCCACCTTGACTACATCCCATTATGGCAAGAGCAGTGTGCATCTTATGTCTGTCCAGCCTCCCTTCCTCTCCTTAGAAAGCCACTTGAAATCAATTAGAGTGGCTCTGCTCTAGTGACCTCATCTAATCTAAGCACTTTTAGAAAACTCTCATGAGAGCTAGAGAGATGGTTCAGGGTAAAGCATTGGCCGTGCAACCCTGGTAAACTGAGTTCACATCTCCAGAACCCATGTAAGAAGCCAGGCACAGTAGCACAGAACCTTCCATTCCAGCGTGTCTCTGTGGGGTAATGTTGCTGGAGATAGGGAAATCTCCAGAAGCCCAAGGACCAGCTAGCCTGGCTAATGCAGCAAAAAAGAGACCCTGTCTCTAAAACAAGGTGGAAAGGTAAGGATTGGCATCGGAGGGTTGTCATCTGACCTCCACATGCATGGAGTAGCACGAACATGCCTTCACCTACACACTTGAGCAAGCACACATGCCATATTGACAGACAGACAGACAGACAGACACACACACACACACACACCCCACAGTGCTCATGATGAATCCTGTACTGAGTGGTTTTGTGTGTCAACTTGACATAAGTTAAAGTCCTCAGGGGAGGAGCCTCAGCTGGGCAAAGGCCTCCATGAGATGCAGCTGTAAGCCTTTTCTCATCCAGTGATCAATAGGGGAGGGCCTAGCCCATGGTGGGTGGGGCCATCTCTGGGCTGTTGATCCTGGGTTCTGTAAGAAGGTGGACTGAGCAAGCCATGGGAAGCAAGCCAGTAAGCAGTTCCTCCCCATGGCCTCTGCATCAGCTCCTGCCTCTGGGATCCTGCCTTGTCTGAGTTCTTGTCCTGACATCCTTCAGTGATGAACAGCAATTCTGAGGTGTAAGCCAAATAAACCCTTTCCTCCCCAATTTGCTTTTGTTCATGGTGTTCCATTGCAGCAATAGAAACCCTAAAACAGATCCTATTTGTATTAACTTTCCACTTTTTTAACACTATTAACATAGACTTTAAGCATTACAGTTTTGTATGCCTTCAAGGGAATAAGATGCTCAAACAGAGCCAGAGGATGTTGGGGGAAAAAAATCTGAAAACATTCAAGGCTCAGGCATATTTTGGATCCTGATCTCTGGAACAGAGCCCAGTGACAGGTAACACTCTCCATTTCTTCCTGGAACACAGATTGGCTATGGTATGGGGAGGAACTAGAATTTTCAGAAAGGCTATAGACAGAAAGGATATACATACATACATGCATGTATACATACATACATACATATGTATGTATAAATATGTTTTCAGTTCTGGCCATTTGGAATCGGATATGCAATTGGCATAGTCTTCTCCAGCTCCTAGCATTTCTTAGTTGTCTATAGTTTCTTGTGTGGAGTTGAGGCCTCATGAGTCACACACACACATACACACACACACTAACATGTCTATTGTTCAGCTCATGTTTGGGCAGCCATGATAGTGAGCCTTCATGGGTGTAGCTTCTGACATTCCTAGGAGACACAGTCTCACAGCCAACTTCCTGTTCCTCTGGCTCTTAGAATCTTTGTGCTCCCTCTTACACAGTGTCCTCTAAACCATTGGTGCAGGAATTATGTTGTAGATGTATATTCTATATGAATGAATGTATGCTTTTTTTAAAAGTAACAATCACTTTTATTTTTATTGTGATAAAATACATATAATACAGAGTAGAAAACTGAAGTACTTAAGAGGCAGAAGGAGGCAAATTACGATTTTGAGGTCAGCCTGAGCTACAACGAACATTTCAGGCCAGACTGGAGACAGAAACCCGATCTCAAAATCACTTTAACAGCAAATAAACAAAAACCAAGTGCCTGAGATAAATCAACTTCTTATGAAAAACAGGGTTGTTTAGGCTCACAGATTTGGAGGTTCAGTGTATACCTGGCTGGCCCTGATGCTTTTGGGCTGTGGTAGGGCAGTACATCATGGCAAGAGTGTCCTGGAAAAAGATACTTATCTGGGAAGTAAAGAAAAAGAAGATCAGTAGAGCCCTTTGAGGGTATGACCCAGTTCCCTAAGACCTCCCACGAGTGATCCTCTTCTAGAGATAGGATCTCACTATGTAGCTCTACCTCTTCTGGAATTCACTATGTAGACCAGGCTAGCCTTGAACTCACAGAGATCCACCGGCCTCAGCCTCCTGAGTGTTAAGATTAAAGATGTGTGCCATCTCCACCTAGCTTGTGCCTACTTCCCCAGCCAAGCCAGGTTGGGGACTATGCTTTTAATTCAGACCAGCTCGACTACATCACAGTAGATGCTGTCTCTCCTCTGACTTTGTAAATGGGCATGAGGTCTGCCTCTGCAGAGAATGGACATGTGGCCTTCTCCCTTAAACTGCGCAAGCAGTATCCATGGGCCATTCCACCCAGAGGGAAGAATTAGTCTCTTCTTTCTGCTGACAGCCAAGTCAGTGAATGACATGCCTGTTTTATCTTTGTTTTGTGTGATTTTTACTTTTCTTTAGGAAGAGATCCTATTGTCTGTGGAAAGAACATCATCCAATTTACTTATTCATGCTTTATCAATTGATACACAGAATTCACAAATATAATACAGTGGCATGGATCTTCTGGCTAGTGGAATAGTGAACGGCTGGGGTTTGTGTGTACAGAAAGACAGCTGGAGAGGAGGGCTTTGACAGTGTTGACAGGACTTTATTACTTTCTCTGCACATAGAAAGTGTGAAGATGTAAGCCTACCGATTGTCAATTACTAGAGATACTTTCTGTAAAGATCTACCCTTTGCTGCAATTTCACTGCCAACATGAAAGGAAAATGACCAGAATTTTAAAGGGACTAAATGTGCTTTTAAACTGAAATAAAACAATTAAGTAGTTGAAATATGATCATCAAAAATGGCATTTGAATTCAATGAGGATGGTGGAGATTGCCTTTGCAATGTTCAATGGGATGGTTAAGAAAGATGGGGGGGGCTTAGTCAGTAAACTGTATATTGGTGGGGACTGCTTCTGCCAGTGACCCCCCCCAGCACCTATACCCACATACCACCTCCTTTCTTTCTACGGCCTTGCTGAAAACCCTTTGCCACACAAGCACAAAGGCAAGAATTTGAATTTCCAGCACCCACATGGAAAGCATGTAGGGCAACATGCCTGTAATCTAGAGAAGCAAAGTCTGAAGCATTTCTGGGCTTGCTGACCAGCGATATAGCCAAATCAGTGGAATGCAGGATAAGTTTTAAAATACAGTGAAAAGAGATTCCAGTCAACACTCAACCTTAGCCTCTGCTTTGTATTTGCACATAAACACACACACACACGCGCACACACACACACACACACACACGCGCACACACACACACACACACACACACACGAACAAATTGGTAAAAAAAACAACAACAAATAAACAAAAAAACAAACAAAAACCATAGTAATAACACAATTCAAAGTAGCTACATATAAAATACAACAAAGAAAAGAGAAATAGAAAATGCAACATATAATCCATAACATTGATACCACTGTTGCCCAGTGGTAATGTCTTGCCAGGCTAGTCATTAGTATAGCTCACAAGGCTCACAGTTCAGTTGGTTGGTGATTATTTTTCTCATCTAGCAACACACACAGAACCTTCCAGCACTCTGAAAGCTTCCAGGTCAGTGCCAGCTCAATTTCTTTATGTGACTTAATATGTGGTGTCTTCAACAAAGGGGTTGTACCATCACATGATGGACAGTAACCGTGAGTATTGGCAACAACCTGTAATGTGTAGGGAGTCATAAAAAAAAAGAAAATGCAACATAACTATAAACAAGTCTATTTCTGTAACTAGACAGAGAAGTGACTTGACATATACAACAGTAGGAATAAACCCACAGAACAATGCATTAATTTTCTCCCCGACCAAATAAAACCAAACAAAGCAAGCAAAAAATCTATGTAGTAAAATGATATTAGAAATCTATCTCCTTTCAATGGATACAAAATCTTAATATGTTTGGCTGAGCTAGTCAAATACACGTGTAACTTGGTGTGAATATCAGAGTGCTAGCAATTTTTTGGTTTATTTGTTATTACACAGGGTCTTACTATGTAGGTTAGGCTGGCCTAGAATTTATCAGGTAGTCCATGCTGGCCTTGAACTCACAGAGATCTCCCTGCTTCTGCCTCCTGAATGCTGAGATTTAAGGTATGTGCCTGTATACCCAGTTCTCAACCCCCAGTGGAGATGTGACCCTCCTGCTTTAAACTGGCCTTGTGACAGACCACATACACACTACTCGGGATGTTCAATCTGCTATTGCTGAAGTCTGGGTCTGGGTCTGAAAGCCTAAAAACAAACAGATGTTTCCTTTGGGGACACTGGGATCTGTCCTATTTGAATTGCATAGATGGTTTGCCTTCCTTGGTGTCTAAAGTGTAGAAGGCTGCAATTTGTTTGTGGCTCTTTGCATGTGTTTATTTAGAGGTGGACTAGTCCCTGCCGGCTAGGCTGCTCCTATAGCAACAGGGACAAATGATCAGGCCTCCTCTGTATTGATAGGGCTTTGAGACCTCTGGAGGAGGCTAGTGACAGTTTTACATCTTCATTTGGGACCTAGGAAGGTAGGCTGTAGTTCAGAGACCTTAAAAAAAGTCTGTAGTATGTCTGTATTTTCATAGTGAAGTTCTGAATTATGCAAACTCAAACACATGAAATCTTTCTCTTGGTGCTAGAAGAAAATAATCTGGAATTTAGACATAATTCTTATTTCATACAGCTTCATTTTTCCACACACATACATAATACATAGAATGTAGGTACATATGCAATTATAAATGTGTATATGTGTTCCATAAATTTTATATATATATATATGCTGAATATATTTATTCTGAAATTTCGTACTTCAGAGTTGATATTTAGAAAATAGATGTATATTTTATACTTCAAAGTTCATCTTAAATGTTTATGTTAAGTATAGAGTTAAGGTTCATAATTTTACTGAGTCTAGCCTAAAAAGTAAGAATTTATTACTTTCAAAATGAAGAATCTTAACTGTATTAAACACAATACTCATATGATACAATGTGATGGTTAATTTCAATTGTGAGCATGATTCTGTATTTTAGAATAAGGAGTAAGGGAATAACAGAGAACAGTGGTCTGGGGAGAAAATGGACAAAACGGCGTGGGGTCCACTAGCTAGGAAAGAGGGAGAGAAATTGAAACAGAAGGAGGGAGTATAAACATAATTTAAATCCCTGGGACCTACATGACATTGTCTATTTCTACTTTGTCTACATTGACAATTTTTACTGTGGTGTGTGTGTCACACACACACACAATCACACACAAACATTTCAAAATGATAATTTTGAAAAAAAAATCAGTGATTCTTTGGATGACAAGTTGATGAAGGATGGACTTGTGTTGGTTAATTTCACTTATAACATGAAAATATTAACAAATACCTAAGACACAACTTCGTGTCCTTTAAGAGTTTTTCAGATGGGATTAGCCAAAGAGGAAACCCTATCCTTAATAGCATAAATCCATGGGTTGGGGTTCCAGACTGAATGAAGGGGCAGGGGGGGTGGGGGGGAAAAACCTGCCTAAAGGCCTGCATTTCCTTTTCTGGCTTCCTTATCAGCCTGGATGTGAGGAATCCCAGCCACAGACTCCTATGACATGAATTTTGTCATGCCCTTCCTGCTATGATGGCCTTTCTCCTCTCTCAATTATTTCTTATCATTGATCTTGCCAATGAAGAAAATAATGAATATGTGTCCTAGTTAACTTTGACTGTCAACTAGATACAGCCTAGAGTCACCTGAGAACGGAACTGCCTAGATGAGATTGGCATGTGGTCATGGTTAGTGTATGGGGGGGAAGGGGTGTCTTGATTGTTAATGGATGTAGGAGGACCCACCTCACTGTGGATAGCGCCATTCCTTGGGCTAAAAACCAGACTGGCATAGAAATCAATAGTTTAGACTGAGCACACTGCAAGGCGTTCCTCCTTGCTGCCTGACCCGAGAGTGAAGGATGAGGCAGTGAGTTAATACACAGGTAGAAGTGCTGTCTCCAGATGCTGTTCCAGGCACTTTTGAACTTCATCTGACTCTCAGTCCAGGGGCTGCCTTAGGCAGTCAGGTTTGGAGAACACAGATGCAAATGCAAGGGCAGTAATGAGCTCAGTTAAATGAGGGTAAGGAGAGGAAGACTTCTCAGCCTATCCAGGTCCAAAGAGTGGCCTATCTGCATTCCAACCTGGTGTGAACACAGCATCCCCTACTCAAGCAAATTCTGTTTGTCTGTGTGCAAATATCCCAACATACAGGCACACCCACCTGCCATATGTACAATAGTCAAGAGGAGATATGCACAGTGGAAAGACTGGATCAAGAGGAAAGAGGTGAGATAGTGTCTTCATTGGGGTTTCTATTGCTGTGAAGAGACACCATGACCACGACAACTCTTACAAAGGAAAACACATAATTGGGACTGGCTTACAGCTCAGAGGTTTAGTCCATTATCATCATGGTGGGAAGCCAGGCAGCATGCTGGCAGACATGATACTGGAGAGGTAGCTAAGAGTTCTACATCTTGATCTGCAGGCAATAGGAAGCAAACTATGTCACATACTGCCTGTACCTTGAGCATATGAGACCTCAAAGCCCACCCACAACAATGACACATTTTCTCCAACAAGGCCACACTCCCTAATAGTGCCACCTCCTATGGGCTAAGCATTCAAATGCACGAGTCTATGGAAGCTATGCACATTCAAACCATCACAGATTGTAATTCCCAATCCAAGCTACCATTAGAATCTCTGGAGAATAGTGATGCCTGGTCCTCCTCTCATTATTACTTCTGAAAAAATCATTCTAGTAAGTATGTGTGTGTGTGTGTGTGTGTGTGTGTATGTGTGTGTGTTGGTGTGGTGTGTGTGTTTAGTATATGTACATGTTTGTGAGTGTTCAGAGCTGTCCTCTGACACCAAACATGTGCTGAAGCAGGTGCATGCATACAAAAAATAAATGTTGCAAAAAAAAAAAGCTTTTCAGATGAGAGAACCACAGCCTTGAGCCGAGGCTTTATTGATCTGTATTCATGAGGACTGTTATTTCAAAATATCTTACATAACCATCCTCATTTTACCTTGAAAAACTTTTCCTTCCTCAACCTCATTGAACCCGCTTAGAAGTTTATTATGCCACAAGCCTTCTTACTATGAAAAAATGCTGTAAATTTAATAGCATTTAGTTATTTGTGTATGCCTCTATGTGAATGCATATGTGTATGTGCATGTGTGTTCACACGCTTGCAAACACACTGCAAGGCTTGTAGAGGACATAGAACAACTTGTGAGAGCCGATTCTCTCCTCCTACTCCATGGGTCCTGGAGATAGAACTTAGATTGCAAGGCTTGGCAGCAAGTGTGTTTACTCACTGAGCTGTGGCCCTACATTTAATCCTTAGAGAACAGTTCTCTTTACTATTTGATCTGACAACAGTCAACTCGACTTATTCTGTAGTGATATCCATTCATGTTGGAGGAGCGTGTGACTTCAGTATCATGCTTCTGGTAAGTATCACATGTCTCATCAGAGTCAAGGGGAATAACTCTGTGGTACAACATGTGCTTAGTAAGTTTGAGGCTTTGGGTTCAGTGCCAGAACTAAAAGGAAAAAACAAACAACGTGGAGAAAAACAACCTCATTGTTTGTTCACTGTAACGTCCACCTATTGAGCAACCAGATACAATGGGAGGATGAAAGCTTGCCTTTATTGCCTGCGTAGTTAATGCTGTGTGGATGTTGAATGGCAGAGAGAGAAGAAGCTAGGCAGAGCTGATTGCTCAGAGATTAAAGCTCTTGTGCTGTGCAAGCAGCATGCATGGGAACAGTTCAGATCCTCAGTGTTACAGCCCACCTGAAGTTCTGGTGCTCAGAAAGGGCTAGGTCATCCCTGCAACAAGATGGCGTGGCTGTATCAGCACACTCTGGTTTACAGGAGAGACTCTCAGTAAATAAGATGGAGAACAAAGATACCCTAAGTCAACTTTGAGCTGTGCAAACACACATGCAGACACACACACACACAGAGAGAGAGAGAGAGAGAGAGAGAGAGAGAGAGAGAGAGAGAGCAGAGAAGATTTGAAGATACAGTTGAATCCCTTGGAGCTGTAGTTACAGGCAGTTGTGAATTGAACGTGGGTCCCCTAAAAGAGTAGCAGGCTTTCTGAGCCACCAAGCCCTCTCCCTGAGCTCTTCCTAATTTCAGTCAGTTATGTTTTGACCCAAATCTACAGGAATAAGGATCCATTATGATAAGTGGAAGGACCAGGAATGAGAAATAAAGAAGATGGAAAAATAAAGAAGACAAAAGCAAAATCTGAGAGCAGAAAGTCTTACATCAGCTAAAGGCTTATGCTAAGCAAGTTTATTAAGAAGTAAAGTATCATATATACTATTTGTGGGGGAAGAGGGCAGGGTCATGGCCAAGGTCAGCAGAGAGCTAAGTGACATAATGTTGGCAAAGAGAACATGGGATATCTCAGACATAGCTGCCTAAGAATTGATAACCACAGCTCAGAGGGTGAGTCTGGTCCCCAGAAGCCACAACCTTGAATCCTCCAAAGCACTGGCTCCAGCCCCAGACCAGTCCTGCCAAGTTCACTCTTGGACAAAGACACAGAACCCAAGTTTCCTTTGTCCCTTCATTGGAGCCCATGAGATAATCATATTGGTCTGGCTCCCCACAATGGCTGTAGAACTAGGCTTTCAACTGTAAACTATAAGAGCAAATGGTTATGACATATTGGTCCTACTCCCTTAAATGTCATTGAAAGTGGGGGTTTTACTCCCCCCTCAGAAAAACACTGATTTTACCAGATTTCAATGTTTTCTCTTTCTTTAGTCATAGACTTGTCTATGATTGTTTTCCAACAATGTAGACTAGTTCTATAGGGTGGAGAAGCCCTAATCAAGAAATTTAGGGGTATATACCAAGTGATCTGTAAGTAGAAATGAGGAAAAATATGTATATGTATATACAAGCACATCTTCATGAGTGTGGAAATGACCACAATATTATGAGTATTAATTTATTAATTAATTATTAAGAGTACCTGTAACTCAATAAATTAGTAGTGTTTCTCTTTCTGTATCACATTTCAGATGTTGAAGATACTTCAGAATGTTGTGATGTTTATCAGAGTTTAAAACTATTGTTTTTGATCATCTACTAGATCATTATATTTTAGCATATAAAATGATATGATAGTTCACACATATACTTTATATGCATTTAGATGAATATGTCTCAATCCAAGTGGTATCTTTTCTAATCCTATGTATTTACATTTTTAAAGAGTAGATGAAAGAAGAGACCATAAGATTTACTAGACTTTCAAAGGAAACTCTGTCCCATAACAATTTACAATTCTTGACTTATAGGATTCTAGATCTTCAGAATGAGCTCAATAAAGACTCACCTTGAACTCTCTACTTTATGACCAGTTCATTATAGAAATATAGTATTCTAATCACATAAACAGTTTAAAATTGTTTTATTATTTTAAAGAATACTATTATTAAAAAATCCAGATCTTAAAGTCCAATACATTACTGAAGAACAATTAATACACAAATTTACTTCAAGAAGATTATTGGGGCTGGAGAGATGGCTCAGTGGTGAAGAGCACTGACTGTTCTTCTGGAGGACCTGAGTTCAATTCCCAGCATCTATAGCAGCTGACAACTGTCTGTAATTGCAAGATGTGACACCCTCACACAGTTATACATGTAGGCAAAATACCAATTCACATAAAATAATAAATAAATATTGAAAAAAGAAGATTGTTAGAGACCCATGTTTTGTGCTGATTCCAATAAAGGTATTAACACAACAATATACCTCTAGAATTTTAAAAAGAATCTGCTATTCAAAGAAAGAAAAATGGGTCCATAAAATTTAATTTGAATTTTTATCTGTTGAATAGATACTATTTTTATATCATATATGTTTTGAATAGAAGTACCTCTGTTTAGAAACTTAAAATATTTATTTTTAATCCAAAATAGAATCAAAACATGGATATCATAATAAATCAATTTTATTTTGATGCAATAGACAAGAATTACATTAAATCTGTATCATACTATTCATTCATGCTGTGACAATGAGCTCTAAATTCTAATTCAGATCTTAACAAACATTAGATTTTAAAATATGACATAAGCTATTTCTGGATTAATTTATTTCTAAATTATGCTTTTGCTACACAATTAATTTGAAACAATAGAAGTTATGGTTAAATGAGAAATCTGAATATCTCTATATTTCAAATATTACTTAGTATTTTATAAACTATAATAAGTACAAATACACTTAATGTATGAAATGACTATTTTATGACCTTTAAAGTTGTTAAATTCCCTTGAAGCATGCTAGATATTATTGCTTAGATTTTTAATTGTTTATATCTTAAACACTCTCTAGAGGCTTTTGTTTTGAGGTCCTGGTCCCCAGCTAGAGGAAGGTAAGGTTTAATGGAAGGAAGTATTCTTACTGTATCAGAAAGAATTTTATCGGGCCAGCTTGTCCCATATTTATGATTCATTCTCTGTATTAGTATTTAGAAGGTGAAGTTTAATGAAAGGAAGTCAGGTCATTTGCAATGTGCTCTTGAAATGGATGTTGCTACCCATCTTCCGCTTCACTCTCCTCTTGATTCCTAGAGGCCACAGTTGAATGCCTCCTCTCCACCGTGTGTTCCTTGTGACCCACATACTCCAAAAAGCAAATGGAACAGCTGATCATACTGTAAAACTGCAGAATTTCATGAAAAAAAAAACAAAAATTTTCTCCTCCCCAGTCACTTCTCTTAGTATTTTGTCACAATGACATAAAGCAAATACCATAAGCTATTCAGTAAAATGTCTTTGGGGATCAAATAAGCAACTGGACAATGATATCTTGAAAAGAAGACTTGATTCACCATGTTAATGTTAACTGAAGAAAGACCCAGGCTTCTTCCTCAACTCTTTGGCAGCATGTCCTGGTAAATAAATAATGAATAATCATTTATTTAGTTACCAGAGGGCTTTAGACAACACAAGACATTCTGTACTAACAGTGAAATTTAGTGAGGGCTTTGGTTCATGCATGATTGGATCACCTTCTGTAGAGTGTGGTGGCTAAGCTCACTTATAGATATGGACGACTGTGTTTATGAGACTGCATCCTTACAAAGTTGTCTAGTCTCAGCAAGTGTTCCTGGTTGACGATGCTCACACAGATTTTCACATACTGTTGTACCTCAAATGGGAAAACCTTGTACTTGGAAGTCTGGGGACTCCATCTGTGTTCCTTTGTACTTTGTCTGTGATAAACCATAACTATCAGTGTATCAGCCTTGTGTTCTTGAGAACCTATTAACTTGTAGCTGATGTCAGAAAGGAGGAGGGACTTGGGAACTTCTTAATGTTATGCCTGACTGACCGAGAAATCATTGAGTCCTCTAAATCCACGTAAGAAAGCAGTTACTGACTTTCCACTTTATCCTATCTGTTTTCCTTCATATCATCTCTAACATCTCCTTGCTCCAAGGGAGATAAGCAGATGGAAGAGGAAAAGGAGGCATCATCCTTCCCATTCCAGAGAATGAAGAACCATCGACTGCCCAGAACAGGAGGCCAACAGGAATCTCAGCGTGCAGGATTTTGAGACACTCAAAGGCTCTGCCCAGGGACTGTAACAACCTTTGTGTTCTAGGGGAATGCTCTCCTTTCTTTTTTTTTGTCCTTGTACATCTTCCAACATTTTCTGAATTAATTTTCACTCTGCTTTCAGTTTTCCTGGAAGTATAGTGACTGAATAAAAATTCCTATGGTAACAATAATTCTCTCCTTTTTTATCATTTAGAAGCATTATGACAGGTGGTGGCGGCATATGCCTTTAATCCCAGCACTTGTGTGGCAGAGGGAGGTGGATCTCTATAAGTTTAAGGCCAGCGTGATCTACAGAGTGAGTTCCAGGACGCTCACGACTGTTTCACAGAGAAACCTTGTCTCAAAAAGGAGAAGGAAGAGGAGGAGGAGGAGGAGGAGGAGGAGGAGAGGTATTGTGAACATTTTCACTTAGTGGTTGATAGGTTTAGTTTCACATTATTATGGTCCCACAAAAGGGAAGCACAATCTTAAGAAACATATGTAGAATAGTGAAGGTCTCTATTAAAAGAAACAATGGAATTATACACATTTAAAAATGAACTTACTGCAACAGGTTGAATTTAAAAAAAGCAGACCAAGCTGCCCCCACATTTATGATATTTACTCTCTCTAGTCATAAAGCCATATGGGTGGCCATCAAGAATATAAACTCTGCAATCCAATTTCATTTGGATTCAATCTATTGGCAACATAGCCTTAGGTCTGTCTGTGACTCATTTCCATATGTGTAAAATGGGAATAAAAATAGGCCTATGTCAGGGGCTTGAGAGACAGCTCATCTCAGTATGTGTGTACCCGATACACAAACATAAGCACTCAGGTCCCATTCCCAGAACCCCCACAAAAGCTGAGCATGGGGCCTGGAGATATGGCTCAGGTGTTAAGAGCATTTGTTGTTTTCTAGAGGACTCGAGTTTGCTTCCCAGAACCAAGGTCTGGTGACTCACAATTGCTTATAACTCCAGCTCCAGGGCATGCGCATACACACACCATGAGTGGAAGCACTGGCTGCTATGTCAGCCTGACACAAACTAGAGTCATCTGAGAGGAAGGAGCCTCCATTGAGAAAATGCCTCCATCAGACTGGACTGTAGGCAAGCCTATAGAGCATTTTCTTAATTAGTGATGGGTGTGGGAGGGCACAGACTATTATGAGTGGAACCATCCCTGGGCTGGTGAAGAAAGCAGGCTGAGCAAGTCATGAGGAGCAATCCAGTAAACAGCATTCTTCCGTGGTCTCTGTCTGCATCAGCTCCTGCCTCCAGGTTCCTGCCCTGCTTGAGTTCCCATTGAGATGAACAGCAATATGGAGGTGCAAGCCCAATAAAACCTTCCATCCCCAATTTGTTTTTAGTCATGACGTTTCCTTCCAGTAGCAGTAACCTTAACTAGAACAGAGAGGGATAATGACTCGGAGACTTCTTATAATTATGAAAGCTCAGCCTTAGCTCAGGCTTTCCCCACTAGCTCTTATGACTTAAATCAAACCATTTATTTTCATCTATGTCCTGTCTCATGGCTCATCACCTCATTTCTTCTGTATGGCCCATCCTGCTTTCTCGGCCTCTGGCTGCTGACTTTGTCTTACTTCCTCCTCAAGTCCTCTCTGTCTCCAGAAGGCCTGTCTAGCTATTGGCCATTTAGTTCTTTATTAAACCAGTCACAGTAACACATCTTCATACAGTGTAAAGGAATATTCTGCAACATTTCCCTCAAAAAATAAGTTAGTGACTGAGGAAGATGATCAACCTTAATCTCTGGCCTCCATTCATGTGCACACAAACACATGTGTATTATAAGTACACATAAACAACTCTCTCTCTCTCTCTCTCTCTCTCTCTCTCTCTCTCTCTCACACACACACACACACACACACACACACACACACACACACAAGAGACTTATCTTTTTTGATATGGATTAAGTGTCCTAATAACCTATCCACTGGTCACCAGAATGTTTCACAAGCAAGACTGACAGAAAAGGAAGACTATTTTATTTCTTATTTAAAATGTATTCAGTAGAAGATGAAACAAGTCAAGTGGTTCCTTAATGCTTCTTCTAAATAGTAAAAAGTTCTATCAAAAACCAGATTAAGTACTGAAGAGCCATGACATTAGGATGCTCCTGAAGAGAAGCCAGTTTGGGAGAACAAACCTCTATTTTCTTCATTTCACTCACTTTCTCACTTTCTCTCTCTCTCTCTCTCTCTCTCTCTCTCTCTCTCTCTCACACACACACACACACACACACACACACACACACACACACACACCTTGCACTCCCCAACATAGCAATTACAGTTTATCAGCTGAAGTGTGAGGAAAGTTAAGGATGGGGTGGGCAGAAAAGATCTCGCTTAACTGGTTATTTTGGAAAGTGGCCTCTCACTTCCAAGCTTGATAAATGACTGAAGGTACATATATCCCATGGTACTTGAGTCCCTAACCCTGAGGCTGATTGTACTTCACATATTGAAAACAATGTACTTTTTTCTGGTTGTTGATTAGATGTTGCTCTGTCAGCCATGTGTCTGCCCACATGATGCAGATGTCCCTGTGTTCAGTTCTACTCCATGTGACATTGCTGATGCAGCCCAGGAAGGTTCTTGGCTGGATTTTGCAAAATCCAGCTCTCTATGCCTTGGCATGGCAAGGGAACAAGCTTTCCAAGGAAGGTCCCAAGTGAAGCTTTTCTTGGCTTGAGGTAAAGAAGGAAGCATTTCTGCCAACCACTGTGGCCAACATCAAAAAGGATCCTTAAGCTTCGCTTTCCAAACAAGTTTTCTCCAAAATGTTCTATCTATTTCAGTGATTTTTATAGATATGCTAACTCTTCTGCCAAAGGTAGACTGGCCAGTATGGTATGGTCTACCATTTATAATGGAGTTTATAAACTTATATTATTAGTTTATAATGGAGTTAAAATCCAATTGTCTAGAGACATACACTGAATGACCCTTGTGTTTGTGGTGTAAGCAACCCCCACTGCCACCAGTCACATAAAAGTATAATTAAGTACACCACATAATGCTTGATAGTGGTGATAAATGACAGTTACTCATTTGTGCTTACTATAACTAGATTTCATATCATTATTGTGGGATGTACTCCTACTTAATAAAATATCCCAGGTTTCACTGGGAGCAGCTACATACACCTTATGCTTGCCACATGTCTATGTGGAATGATTGGCCTGTATCATCTAAGTATATGTAAGTATGTATTGTGATGTCTGAAGAATGATGAAACTGCCTAAGGAGAGATTTCTGATAAAGCAGCCACATTGTTAAGCAAAGCATGACTGTACTTGACTTTGGCTAAAGTGATCATAGGTTTTACAACTCATTTCCTTTCAGGCTATCAGAGACCTCACCATGTAGTTGGGATGACTTTGGTTTGTGTTGTTATTTTTGTTTCTGTTTGAGACAGACTCTCTCACTGTGTACCTCTGGCTGTACTAGAACTCACATGCAAACCAAGGAGGCACCAGGCCTCAGTGACACCATGCCTGGCTGAGAGTGAGTTTGAATGGATCCTTCTACCTCCACCCCCACAATATAAGATGAAAGATAATGCTCTTGTACACTGTAAAGATTTGTCACTCATATTGGTTTAATAAATGATAATTGGTCAGTAGCCAAGCAGGAAGTATAGGCACGGTGACCAGACTAGGAGAATTCTGGGAAGAAAAGCAGAGCAGCAGATGCCAGCCAGTTGCACAGGAAGCAAGGTGAGATTGCTGCACTGAGAAAAGATACCAAGCCATGTAGCTAAACATAGAAAGAATTATAGGTTAATTTAAGTGTAAGAGCTAGATAGTAACAAACCTGAACTACTGGCCCAGCAGTTAGTATAAAATTAAAATTCAGCCTCCAACTCTATTGTTTGGGAATTGGCTGCCAGATATTGAGAGTTTCTGCCCTGGGCAGAAACTTCCAGCGACAATAAGATTAGAGATATGCACCACCATGCCTAGTTAAAGAGCTATAGGAGGCCAAACTTCATGTATGCTAGGCAAGCATTCTACCAACTGAGCTCTACCTTAGCCCATAAATCAAATCTCACTTTTTAAGCTTCCTGAGGTGACCGTGTGCAACTCAGCTTGTTATGTGGTATCAATTGTCTTCATGCTGTGTTTGATCAAACTGTGAAAGAAGCCTGATGTTTGCATCTTTTATATATGAAGAGAACCTGGGACAATGCTCACCAGCTGTTCACTATTAATAGTGGTGGACACAAAACAGAACACACTAGTAGTTCAGAAAGGCAGGTGGATTGTGGACTATCTTCCCAGTTTATTTTCATTGTATGGACTAGCTGTGACAGGATTGAAGCCGAGCACTACACTTGTGACTCCTGACTGCCAGTCAATGATGCTGTAAAATAGGTGTGTGAGGTAGCAATTCTGGCCTTTACAGGACAAGAAAGGGTCAGGACACTCCACAGAAAATATAGGGTTTGAGTAGCATCCAACTTACTTGAGCAATAGAGTAATAGCATTTCCATCAGCAAATGTAACAAGGGAAATGAAGGGTAATGGCTACACACTGAATTTTCTAAAAATCTTTTAAGCTGAAATAGTTTTGTAAACTGACAAAGACATGTTTGTTTGTTTTTTTATAACTGCAGTTACACTTCCTTTTCCACAGAAAGATGGATGACTTGCTGAATTTGGAGGGAACATATTTCTCTCCCAGCTAGAAGCCTGAAGATCTTCAAACCTTGCTTTCTCCTCCAGGAAATGGGTGTCAGAACTCTGTCCTGATATAGTTTATAGAGCTGTTGAAGAATTGTGGGTGGGAGTGTCTGGAGCAAAGACTCAGCAGTTAAGAGCACTGGCCACTCTTGTTGAGGACCCAGATTGGGTTCCTAGCACCCACATAGCAGTTCACATAATCTATAAATTCTAGTTCCAGGGCATCCGATGTCCTCTTTTGGCTTCCTTGGGCACTGTATGCATGAGGGGCACATATACACATGCAGGCAAAACATTCATATACATAAAATAAATATTTTTAAAATAATCCAGTGGGAAAGTATGTAAAAATAATTAACAATATTATGGAAAGTACAATATAATATAAAAGAAACAAGAAAGGCTATATGTACAGGGATAAGGAAAGACTGAATGCAGAATGTGGCAATGAACATGAGTTATAAAAGAGGATGTAGGGCTAATTGTTTTTCTAATGCTAATTCTGTTATGGGTGTTTTGTTTTGGGTGGTGGATAAATGCATCACACATATTCAACACTAAAGTGTAAAATTTCATGAGAAGCTTCATAGCTTCTGCCCAGAATGCTAAATCTTACTTTGTATAAGTTAACTGAATTGAATAGTCTTTGAATTTGACTAATTTTGCTGTGTAACATTTTTTATTTATTTGTAAGTTTTTATAATAAACTTTATCAAAATTGTAATAGTTGCAAAAATTAAGTTTAAAAAAACTGAAAATTAGTGAAGCAAATTTTGCAGCTTTGCTGCTTTATTTGGACTGAAGAGAAAGCAAAACCCCCAGGAAGCAAGAGTGTTCTGACTACTAGAGAATCCTACACAACCAAATATTGACAAGACAGTGAATACAACCTGGTGATGTCATTAACTTCAGTAAAATATGTTCCAATTCCTTCTATCAACCTATGTTACATGTTCTATTCTGAAGTTACAGATATTAAATATTCTAGAAATTTCTCCTCTTTTACATATTACATTTTCTTTTTCTTCTGCTTTTTGAGACAGGGTTACATGCCGCTTGGGTTGACCTCAAATTCATGGTACAGACTAAGGATGACTATGAATTTCTGACCCTCTCTGTCTTCCATCTCCAGTATGCTGGGATTGAAGGCATACACCACTATGTCTTACACAGTGTTGGGATTCGAACCCAGGGCTTTATGTGCCAGGCAAGCACTGTACCAACTGAGCTACAGCTGCAACCCTCATATCAGTTGTTTTGTACCTGTGCAAACCAAGCATATTATATATAATTTCCCCTATGACATGTGGTTAGCCTCCATATCCACTGTGAAACTCTGCAATACGAGATTAAAAATTAAAATCCCTTGTCTGCAGTAGTGTAACTACCGGTGGCCTAGTTCAGTGACAGCTCCAATCGAGCAGACGATTGCGCGGATGGCCCTGGTTAAACTAAATGGGGTCAGAGTACAAAACCAAAAGTCATAAGCCTGGGAGAAGGGCTGGTGAGAGCGGGTAGAGGCTGCAGAGATGGGGGAGGGAGATAGGAAGGGTGGAGACGGCCATTGAAGTCCATTACACACGTGCCTGAAATTGCCAACAAAACCAAAATCAGTTTTAATAAGATGTTTCTTAGAAAAAAATAGAATTCCAAGAAAAAAAAAGAATAGAATGAAAAGTAGGAATCTACATTAATTCTAAGATTCTCTTATGATTCTTATGCTCACTAAGATTTACAAGCCACTTTCATGTGGTTTTCATAATATACAGGTTGGGGGTTTTGATGATCAAAGGACTGTAAAACACATGCAGGCACACTCACACACGCCAGGCATGGTGGTGCACATCTGTAATCTCAACAAGTCAATAGAGAAGATTTCACTTCTCTATAATTTTGAAGTCAGCTTGGCTTGAATAGGAAATCTGGGGCCAGCTTCAGCAGCATAGTTATACTCTGTCCCAAGAACAAAACAAAACACATTAAATTATAAAATCTTCAATTTAAGTCAATTTATTTTTATTTAGGGTTAGGTGCATCAGACATGAAGATCCGATCTGGTCAGATATATTGGGCTTTTTCCCCTTCTTAGTTAACCATGCTTTGACTTCACCTTTCCAGTAGTTCAAATCAGAGTATGTTTGTGGGGTATAATGAGTATCTTCAAAGACATAGGTAAAGGGATTCATTCATGAGGGAAAACAAGAATTTCACCAAGTCTTGTTGAAGACAATGCAAGTGAAGATCAAAAATAAAACCAGCATCACTGGACTGGCTCACATGTTAAACTGCATCTGTCATAGCATTGGATGTCTTACAAGTGACATCCCACGATTGAAGGGAGCTGGGTGGGGCTCAATCAGTATCTTAGAACCAGAGAACCAAAGCTGGGGTCCAGAGGAACACTCCTTACTGGCTTGCTCTCCATGGTTAGCTCAGCTTTTCTTCTTAAAGAGCTGAGGATCACTTAGGACTGGTAACATCCACAGCAGGCTGTGCCTTCACATCAGCCATTAGAAAATGACTTTCAGACATGCCCACAGGTACCAGATAGAGGCCCTTCCTCTTCCCAGGTGTCTTGAGTTTGTGACCAGTTGACCAAAACTAACTAGCACATTCCTGTTTCTAAAGCTTGTATTTCAAAGGAAGGTGACATTGAAAGGAGCCCGATTGGGAAACTCGCTGCCAGACATTCCTCACTGATTTTAACTTTTAGGACTCAATTTCCTCTAACGATTATAAGAGATATCTAATACTTCATTATAAAGTGGATTCTAGTTAGATGACTTTGGCAGCTGTAGGTTAATATAAAGTGTCCAGAGAAGGTTTATGGAAGCTATATTTAACTGTGATGTTTAGTAGGCATTATTAACTGATGCCAGTTTAGATTTATACTGGCTTTGGGACTCCTTTAAGAGTCAATGAACACGCTGGACAAGGTGGATCACACTTGTAATGCCAGTATTTAAAGGCAGATGCAGGTTTATGAGTTTCTGGCCAGCCTTGACTACATAGTTCAACCTTGTTCTTGTTTAAAACCTTTAAACAGCCTGTGTATTTTCTTTATAGATGGTCAGAGGCTCTAAGGGAAGATTCTTTCCACCTTCTACCAGGAGGATGAAGTCTAGTTGCTCTATTCTGGGAACTAACCTAGGTGAGAGCTTTGGGGTGGTGGTGGTGGATGGCGGATGGTATTTTTTAATTCTTCTCAGTAAGAATAAGCATGCTGACCCTGTCAGGTCAGTAAGGCTCTGGGATTTCTGCTTCTTCTCAAAGCATTCCCCCCTCACCCAGTTCTCCTTGTCTTTACTCACATGCAGTCCCAGGCATACCCTAACACCCCAGAAACTGCTCTAAAATCTTGCTATATGACACAGTTCTGTTGGGTTTTCCCCTTGTCAGCTTGTGATTTGGGGTTCTTGGGTCTGTTAAACATACTACTGGCCTCCCCTCCCCTTCCAAAAATGTGGTGGTGGTCTCTGATCCTTTAGTCTAGTCTTTGGGGAATTAGGTTTTGAAATAACTTCTGTTGTGATGATGCTTAAGAGGAAAGTACGATGCACAAGCACAAAGTCACTAATATAAAAATGGGAACCCTGAACATCTTTGGTAAGATCTTGTCCAGCTGTGAAATATTATTTTGACTTATCTGTCCTCAGCAGAATTAATCCTGCCCTTCCAAGATTTTTAATGAAATATAAGACATATTAGATCCTATTTTGTTATGCTTTCCCTTTGCCCACCAAAATTAGAATGGCAAAATATAAAATAACAGTTTTATTCCCATCCTAAACAACAGCATCAATCACAATACACAGTAAAAACAAAGTAAAAAAAAATAGACTTGCTAATGGAAGAGTATAAAATAAGTGATAAACTTTTTAAAAACTCAAACACATTCATACACATTTACCACTGGCTAAGCCTACTGACTAATAGTTTCTTTATTTGGAGCGGGGTTCATCATATTGAAGATAGGGCTTTGTGAATGCTAGGCAAATGTTCTTTATCAATTTTCAATTGCTATCCCTTCAAACTGAAAACCTATTTGTACTTTCTATTATTATTATTATTATTATTATGAACAAAGAAGTCACACTTTCTACCCTTGTATATCCTTATTCAAGGTCCCTTCCCCCTCCCACCACATCAGGTCATTCTTTTTTCTCCACAGCTCCCCATCCCCTCCCTGGGCAGGGAGCAGACAGTCCCATGGTCCCACTGACCCAATATTGCTTAGTTCAGTCTCCACTTCTGGCAGATCCAGTTTTCTCCCCCCTCCCTCAAGACTGAGTCAGGTATTCCTCTAGGGGGAGTGGGATCCAAGGAGTCAGTCCAGAGTGTTTCTGATCCCAAGCTGTTCAGTAGTTGTGATTTGCAGCTTGGGCATGCTTTGTTTTTTTCTTGTTTGTTTGTACTTTCATCGAGGAAAACTGATTGTTAGCCATAAAATGCAGGAAGTTTGGGGTCGACTGCCCTCTGCTGGCACTTCAGAAAATGAACGTCTGGAACAGCAAAAATGGATATGGTGGTGTTAAACTTCCAGATAACACAGAATTCATTCTTTCTTCTCTCTCTCTCTCTCTCTCTCTCTCTCTCTCTCTCTCTCTCTCTCTCTCTCTTTCTTTCCTCCTCCTCTTCCTTCTCCTTCTTTTTGGGAAATAGTCTCACTGTGTATCTCTGGCTGGCCTGTAATTTGAAATGTAGACCAGGCCAGGGCCTAAACTCACAGGGATCTGCCTATCTCTGCCCCACACATGCTGAGATTTAAAGATGTTAGCCACTGTGCCCAACTTCTATTTTCTAAGGGCACCTGCATATAATTTGCAATCATAAAAAATTTGTAATTTTTCAAATAACTTCATGTTTCTTATAAACAGTGTATATTTTGGAAGTATTTGGAGGTAGGTATACTGTATTATCATGAGAAAGGCAGATGGTAGGTGGTTGTAGTGGTGGCAATAGGAGAACATGGCAGTAAGGAAGCAGAGATGGATTCCATGGTTCTACCTGCCTTCTCTGCCTACTCAGTTCAGGACTCCAGCTCATGGGAAGATGCTGCCTGAATTCAAGATAAGTCTCCTTCCGAGTCAAACTGTCTCAGTAAACGCGCGCGCGCGCACACACACACACACACACAGAGAGAGAGAGAGAGAGAGAGAGAGAGAGAGAGAGAGAGAGAGAGAGAGAGAGAGAGAGAGAGTAAATTGATTAGTCTGGCCTATAGGCTTTGGTCCAATTAGTCCAACATTGGCTGTCTCCCACTGGAAAGGTCAAGAATCCTGTAGTTGTTCAGTCCACTAGGCGTGAAGTCAATGAGTCTTCAGTCTTAATGGAATCCTGACTGGGAAAGGAATGCCGAAACAGCGAGGCAGATAGTTTACTATCAAGAGTAAAAGGCAAGCAGGCTCATGGCAAAATCTTCCTTTTTCCGTGTTCTTTTATATAGGCTGCCACTAGAGGGCATGATCCAGACTTAGTGGGTTTTCCCACCCCAAAGGATCCAATGAAGAAAATCCCCCACAGAAGAAATGGTACCCAGCTAAGGATTTGGTTGATTCCAGATGTGGTCAAGTTACATACAGTGTTCTGCCCTAAAACATGCCCCCATGCCAGAAGAGGTCACCAGATCTCATTAGAGATAGTCGTGAGCCACCAAGTGGTTGCTGGGAATTGAATTCAGGTCCACTGGAAGAGCAGCCAGCACTCTTAACCTCTGAGCCATCTCTGTGGTGATATATTGTATACCTAATAAAGCTTATCTGAAAAATCAGAGGACAGTGCCACCCACAGATTTAGTCATGAAGGTCAGGGAGTGGTGACCCACACCTTTAATCCCAGAACTCAGAGGCTGAGATCCATCTGGATCTCTGAGTTCAAGACCAAACAGCACCAGGCAGTGACGGCATGGTGGTGCACAACTTTATTCCCAGCACTTGGGATCCTAGGCCTGAGCTCCCAGTACTTGGGAAACATACACACCTTAGGAGTTCAGCCTTTTCCGTGCACTCCCCTTCCCTTTTGGCTGAGGACTCAGAGGCATCAGTCTGAGGATTTGTGGGAAGTGGCTGTGGCTTGTTCCTCTGTCTCTCTGATCTTTTGGCTTTTCCCCAATATCCAGCTCCAGGTTTTTATAATAAGAACAAATAGAATTTGTGCAATATATCTCTCCAGCTCCATAACTGCCTTTATTATGGGACTAAATATCTAAAGTAAGTCAACTGAGTATCTCTGAGTTATTATTTGGCTCAATAAAATAATGTAAAGAAGAAATTAATAAATAAAAAAAAGCAAGCAGAGAAGGCTGAGTAATAAGGTAGAGATTAGTGACACCTTTTCCCCGGTGAGCCATAGCAACAACCCAGAGATACAGATTGGTAGAACCAGTCTGTTCTGGAACTTTTCTAGGAGATACTGTCACAGAAATCTCACTCTGAAATCTCCTTGGCTCCCTGGGCCTTGTGACCTCTGGAAAGAAAAAATCAGTGGAAGCAAAAGTATGGAGTATAGGGTAGAAGGATGTTTTTACTGCTACTATTATTAGTGTGTGTGTACATGTCCAAAGAGGTCAGATCCCCTGGAGCTGGAGCTACAGGCAGCTATGAGCCACCCAATGTGACTACTTGAACTTCAGTCTTCAGTAACAGCAGCAGTACATTCTCTCAACCACTGAGTGATCTCTCTCCATCCTGGGTTTATGATAGAGTAAATGGGGCAGTTTCAAGGTGATCACTGAAGGCACTATTATATAGACGTACTCTCAACGAGGAAGTTTGGACAAAGGCCAAAGAGACCAGCTCAATCTGTGATTTAGTTATGCTTTAAATTAGTTCTAGTTTCTAGAATAGACAGCGTTTTTCTAGGAAATGGTTCCCCACGCACACACATACACACTGGTAATTGACAATGGACCAATCAACGGCCCATTTGGATTAGGAGGGAACAGTGAGGTACTCTTTTTCTTTACCCTAAATTCTCAAGTGAGGTCAATATTAATCCAGAGATACAATTCAGATTCCATTCTTCTGACTAGGAACCACAGCATGTAGTTTCTTCTCTTACAAGCTGCTGATCATGGAGTGGGAGGAGTTTAACCTCAAAGACCTTTAATAATTTGGAGACAAAAAAAATTAAAGATCCGAGAAACAGAAAATGTAAGAAGGACATAAAAGGCAGAAGCACAATGTTGATATCTTTATTATGAATCCCAGAAAGAAAAGAACTGGAGGGAGCTATACTTTCAGAACCAACGAAGAGGCTAGAAATACAGCGTAGCTGTTAAGAACACTTGCTGCTCTTGCAAAGGACAAGTGTTCAGTTTCTGCACCCACATGGCAGCTGACAACCATCTGAAACTCCAATCCCAGGCTTTCTCACACCCTGCTTTGGCTTCTGTTGGCACTTCATGTACATGCAGCATGCACAGATGCACATGTAGTCAAAATACTCACGCACAGAGATTAAATATTTTTTTCAACAAATACTATATAACTTGTGTTTAGGACAAAAAATTACCTGTTAAAACTTCAGTGCTTTTCAGACTAGCCAATTGAGTAAGACTGTGAGATTGTAACCCAGGCAACACAGAAGAGCTACAACCACCACCAAAGTTAGAAGAAGCACCAGACACACTGTCTCTTGTGTGTATACTCCCCAGAGCACACTCGCTTGACCAAGAGTAAAGTTTGCCTTGCCCAGACACTTCATTTGGATCCGCTCTCTCTTCCCTTAGCGTCTCAAACTTCTCACATGTGGCAGCTGGATTCTAACTCCCATCCCAGGGAACCTAATGTCCCTTCTGTTCTCTGGAGTACTGCACACATAAAGTACAGACATAAAACACTCATGAAACACAAGGAAGTGTGAATAAAAATTTCCCTAAATGAAATGATTGAAAAATGCCAGAGAATGCCAAACAGCAACAGAAAGTGGGGGAAAGAGTGTAACTGACCAAGTGAAAACTTGCTGGGTCTAGACACGGAAGAACGCATCTACAGAAGGGCTAAGACCACACTGGCCGGTGGTCAGTTTGTTTGTTTGTTTGGAGCCTCTGTGAAGCCTTGGCTGCCCTGGAACTCACTCTGTAGATCATGCTAGCCTTGAACTCATAGAGATCCGCTTTCTCTGCTACCGGGCTTAAAGGACTGAGACACCCCGCCAGGATCACACTGACTGTTTGCAAAGCCATTTCGGCTACATCAAGAAACCAAACAGATTTCTGAGTTCCTGGGGAGATCTTAGCACCCACAGCAAACACTAATCAGGGCACATTCACACCCGCAGTCTAGGCAATGGGCAAGCCTTCGAAAGCCCTGATCATCCACGCCCACTTGCCCTGAGCGATCCTCTCCGTGGCTCTTTCCTGCCGCCACCCTCGCTCGTGCGCGCGCACGCTCCCCGCCCCCTCCCACTGCGCCTGCGCGGCGTGACGGACGCCATAAATTCCCGGAAGTAGGAGGCGTCCGGCTGAGTTTGTGTGGTAGCCGCCGCGGGAACGTGGAGGCGGTAGTTTGTTCGAGGGAGAAAAGGCGGCTTCGCGGGGCTCGGCGGAGTGGGAGCGAGCATTAGCGGCTAATTCCCGGCGTGAGAAGCAAGCATGGAGGACGAGCGGGGCCAGCAGCGTGACGGGGACGCGGCTCAGCAGAAGACGCCGCGGCCGGAGTGTGAGGAGACGCGGCCGCTGAGTGTGGAGGTGAGGGTGCTGCCTCGCTTCCCCCACCCCGGTCCCCATCCGGGCGAGCACCCCTTGGCCTTGCGGGAGGAGGGCGCGCGGGAAGTTCCGAATGAGAATTCTGCGTAAACATTCGGTGTGCGCGGGCGCGCCGCCGTTCCATCAGCCCCGCGGCGCTGATTGGCTGAGCAATCTCCAGCGCTCCCCCCCCCCCTCCTCCCGGGTGAGGTTTCCAGCTGCTTGAGGGTGCTCCCTAGCGCATGCCTCTCCAGCCCCAGCCGACCCCACTGCCATCTGCACCCGTTTTCGAGGGGACCCCCCGGCTTTCTCTGTTCCCAGCTATCTCCCTCGGCCACTACCGACTTTATAATTAGATACCTCGCTGGTCCATGGTCCGCGACAAGATTGTAAGCAGGATCCCCAGATTCAATATACTCTTCTTGATGAACTAGTTTGGGCTGACTCTGCAGATTGTAAATGAGACGCTAAAGTCCTTTGCTTTTTTTCGTCGTAGTTGAGCACTAGAAATCCAGGGTGTTCGCAGGGCTAGATAGATGATGATGTGCTCAACCGTGAAAGTGGGCTCAAAACTAAAATGCCGAAAAGTGGGTCTTACGAAGAGACTCGCTAGTGCCTGTGTTCTTTCCATTTACACCTTCGTGTAGTAGCCAAAATAGCCTTTAAAATCTTGGTTTTTTAATGTACACATATGTGTGTGTAAGTGGATGCCACATGTGTGCAGGTGCAGACCAGAATAGGAAGTTAGATATGGGTCCTGGAGACCGAACTCTGGGCCTCTTGCAAGAGCAGATATTTGCACTAAAGTCATCTTTTAGTAGTCTGAATGTATGTAGTTTATGTCCCTCATTCTCTGCCTTCAGTTAAGACCCTGCCAGCCTTTGCCCATTGCACGATGTACAATTTTTTGGGCTGTCCACTCTGTCTTCCCTGTGTTCTTTTGTGTTGGACGGTTTTCTTCCTTAAAAATCTTGTATTCCCCTTGTCCTGACCACTTCTCCCGGATCTTTACAGCATTACTTTATTGCCCTTGCTATTTGGAAGAAGTTTTCATTTCACCCTCTCTGGAAAGATGTCCCTTTCTTTCTAATACACATTGTCAATAACATCATCTACATGTATTTTTGATGAGGTTATTCCCACTCATGAATGATTCAGGGGTTGAAATTGCTGGCCCTTTTCGCAAAGTACCTTGCAGTGCGAGGTGACACGGCACCTGACAGTACATTGCCAGTTTGCTGCATTGAGTTGAAAGCTGAGAGTGGGAGGGAAAACCTTGATCCTTCCAGATCAGTTTTAAGCTAGGGACAGCATTATGACCAAGTAAATGCACACTAATATGTTAATAGTAAGTAAACATTTTGACTGTCCTGAGAACATAGGTTATGTTTGTAGCATTGCTTGTAGAACATAATTAACTTTAGAAATTAGTGCATTTGTGGTTCTGATCTACCTATGGGGAAAATAGAATGGAATCTTGTAACAGAAAGGCAACACTGGATCTGAATAACTGATAAAGTGGGACTTGTGAACTTTGAATCAAAATGCATTTGCTTCCTTTAAGTCCTAGGACGTTTTAGTACTAGACTGGAAGGAAGTCTGTTTTCCTTACATGTAGGGTAGATTCTGTTAACTTTGTGAAATAAAACCAGGCTAAAAAGTTCTGCCTAAGTCGCTGATTTATACATGCAAAATGATGTAGAGGTCACATAAACTTGGCTTATTTCTAAGTTTCAAGATACTGTTTGTGAAAGGGCTTGTTTACAGTCTGGTGATCTTAAGTAAAATTTCCTAGTAGTTAGTCTGCTATATACACAAGCTCATACTTAGAATAAATGCTACCTAAATAATGTTTACCATTACCAAATACAGTCTAGGACAAGTATATTTGTATAGGTGAGGAAACTAGATCAGTGGCTAATAACTGCCTAAGGCCATGCTGCTGTAAATGACTGGCTGGGGCCCCAGGCTGTTCATGGCTCTGACTCTAATATCTGTCCTCATTTTAGTTAGCTTCATTGCCTCTGAGGAATCTTATGACTCAGAATAGAGCAGGGCCAATTATATTGGAAACACATCTTTCATCTTCCTGTCCTCCACTGGCACCAAGGAGAACCTTTCATTGAACATACAGCATGGAGAACCCTTAGGAGTCTGCATCATTAAAAATATATTTGCACTATTATAAATTACCTCTCCGTTTTTTTGTAGAAAAAACAGCGATGTAGACTTGATGGCAAAGAATCAAATGGATCTAAGATCATCACCTCCAATGGAAGTGACTTCAGTGACCCCGTTTACAAAGAGATTGCCATGGCAAATGGTTGTATTAACAGAATGAGTAAGGAGGAGCTCAAAGCCAAACTTTCAGAATTTAAACTTGAAACAAGGTAATTACAATGAACTTTAACCTGCTTCTTAAAACAGGGAATACACTCTAGTCCTTGAAAACCAGAGTAACTTTACAACTACAAAAGTAGTACCTGCTCATTTTAGAAAATCTTGAGAATACTTAAAAAAAAAAAAAAAAGCCTACTATGAGATAGTTCAAATCACAACTGTAATTTATATCCTTTAACATGCATATTGGCATGCAGCTTTGTATTATTCTCCTTTAGACAGAAAAAGAGGTCTCCAAATTAAAGTTTGTGAATACTTTAGAAATGTACCGTCAGTGGGCCCATGAATGTATAGATGTATAGTCATGTCTTTTGTAGCAAGTGTGTTGACTTAATTTTTACCGATGACACTGGGACTTGTGTAGTCTGAGCTGGCCTTCAGCACACAGTTCTGTCTCTGCTCCCCCCGGAAAGGCTTGTTTCACTGTGCTGGTCCTGAAAATTTTGCCTGGTGGTTGCTTTTAGTTGATATAAAGGATATTTTTATTTAGTTTCTTTTTTTCTATAGAGTCAGTTTGTCTGAAATCAAGTAGAAATCATTTACTTATAATCAGTCGTTTTGTTTTAGTTTCTGAAGGAACTGTTATATTTGGCCTTTGTGTATGCTTGGAAATCAGAGGACTGAGCCAAACCACATTTGTCCATGAAGGTCTGAGAGTGGTGATCTACTCCTTTAATCCTAGCACAAGGGAAGTTGAGCCTGGAATTAGACATAGCTGGGTAGAGAAAGGAGGCAGGAGTTCCACTCTTCACCTGTGACTGGCTGAGAGGTTCAGTCTGAGGATCCAGAAGACAGGCCTGAGGAGCTAGCTGGGTGAGAAGTGGCCTGTGGCTTGTCTCTGATATTTCATCTTTTTCCCAATATCTGACTCCAGGTTTTTATTCATGCAGTAGTTGCATCGATTACATTTAACCATACTGAATGAGAAAGTATAGTAAACTCACTGTTTCTGAGAAATAAATACATATGTTTTCAGAACTATTTTCCAGCCCCACCCACTTTTTTAAAATTTAGGGTATGTAGCATTCTGGCTTTTAGCATCCAGGAATATGCATACTGTTTGATACAAAAAAAAAACAAAAAAAAAAAACCTGACTGTATATAATTGAACATATTGTCTCAGGACAGTCAGAATTCTTATTCCTTCTAGGTGGGCTGCCTCCTAGTTTTCAAATGGAATTATGATGCTTTTTAAGATTGTCTCTATTTGGTCTGTAAGGAAGTTTTTAATCTTATTTTCTCTTGACTCTTTCTGTTATCAAAGTGCAACCTATGGCCTACAGAAGTTGAGAAAAATTTTCTTCTTGCCAGGTGTGAAGATTAGTTGCTTCTGGCTTGTATGGGAGTTACAGATCTAGATATCTGCTTATACTTTTTATTCAACAAGTCTGCATTGAACTCTAAGCACTACACTAGACATTGATATTATAAAGGTAAATACAGATACATTCCCTCACATACATTCCTATGAAAACAGATGTCAGAGTGTTCAGGGTGGTGTAGGAGGTCTGAGTATTGAGGGCAGCTGATGGTATGTCCGAAGAATTCAGAAATGTGACATTTAAATTATGCCAAATAGGAAAGAAAAGGAGCATAGTTTAGGCAAAAAGAAATTAAAAACAGAACCTTTCATTTCTATTTGTGTGTTTTCAGTCACAGATTCTTTTATTGTACAGTGAAACTTAAGAATTCAAAAGCATGCTGTATGTTCCAGCTATAGCACATAATGCTTTATCCTTAGATTATGGTGTAGCAGTGTGCTGTGGGGAGAAGGAATGTTTAACAGTTATACTGAAGTGGTAAGTTGAGGGGAAAAAAGTGAAGGAACCCCATGCTGAGTGAGGTCCTTTTTACATTGTGACAGAAGGGATCCACTCAGATGACTTACATGGGAAATTGACTTAGTGCTCAGTTCTTTAGTGAGGTGAAGCAGTGTGCTGCAGGCTGTGACCACTGTGGCCTCGGCCAAGAGGAGCCATAGTAGGGAGGACCGAGGACCACCTGGTACAGAGGTAGAACTGGTAAACATGATATTTAGACATGGAGGAGCCAGGCAGATGGTGGACAGAAGTTGTTCCCCGGGGCAGCTAGTTCAGCGTTTGTGCTACTGTCTAGTCTGCAGTGTCATTTCTTTAGAAAAACAATAAAGTATTCACATCTCACAGATCACTCAGTGCCTTAATATGAAAAGGGTTGAGGGACTTCTCTAGGTTTGATAATGTGTAAAGAAAACACTGGCACTGGGTATGGTGGTGTATACCTTTAATTCCAGTAACTGGGAAGCAGAGGCTGGTAGATCTCCAAGTTCAAGGTCAGCCTGGTCTACACGGGACAGCCAGGGCTACATAATGAGATCCTGTCTCAGAAAAAAAGGAAAACACTACAGTAATCTGATAACCAGTTTTCATAGGTAGGATTCTTGTCCTGTGTTTCAGTGGTAGTTTAGGAAGGAACCCTGTAACCTCCCATTGGTGGTGTGACCAAGAAATCCAACAACCTACTTCCAGGCAGAATGAATATGGTGGTCTTCTCAAAGCATGCTCTAGGGTGGTGTATCCTAAATTAGGGCCATAATGCTTTCATGTCCTTAAGAATTTTTTGTTTAGCTGTCTAACCCATGACAGAAGAAAGTACAGTGTGTTCAACATGTCTGTATTTTCTCACTCAGCATTACATTTTGTCCAGTTATGTTCAGTCTTTATATCATATATGTCTTAACATGTAGGGCAGTGTTGTGTGTGTGCAAGGTTATGGCTTGAAGTACCACAAATAATGAAGAAAAAGACCTCTTTTGAAGGGAAATCTCATATAAAGCATTTGTTTTCATTAGCTTTGTGCTAACGGAGGTTTGAGGTTTTTTTCTTTCCATTTTGTTTCAGCTCACATTCGTTATGTTGTGACTTCACCTGTTCACCCAGTGCCAGCAGTTAGGACTGTGACTTTTGACTGTAACTTTTTACCTAATCTTCTATTTTTCAGAGGAGTCAAAGATGTCCTAAAGAAGAGATTGAAAAACTATTACAAGAAACAGAAGTTGATGTTGAAAGAAAGCAGTTGTGTGGACAGTTATTATGACTACATTTGTATTATTGACTTTGAAGCTACCTGTGAAGAGGAAAACCCAGCTGACTTCACACATGAAATCATTGAGTTTCCTGTCGTTCTGTTGAATACACACACCTTAGAGATAGTGAGTGCATTTTCATCTCATTTTAGTAGCAGCTATTCTGGTTCAGTAGGAAGATGGAAGCACCTGTTTGTCTATTTGACTGGAAATAGATTTCCAAAAGAAGATTTTTGCATATTGCTATGAGCTCTCTATCAGCATGATTAATAGAAAAACCATAATGAAGCAGTTCCGGGAACTGGGTTTTTTCTTCTCCATGAGCTGAAATGGTGCTTTTTCTGTTGCTTAGGCCATCTGAGTAGATGGCAATCTCTAGGGAAGGAACAAATAAAACAAAAATACCCTGGTGCTAGAGATAAGAATCTAGATCTGTGGAGGGTTCTTGCGTTAATTTATTTTTTTAAAGCACCTTAGGTGGTTTTGATGTTCAGTGAGGGTAAAGGATAATTTGTAGAGATAATTGCTGGTGGCATGGGGGTGGGGCTTTTGGACTTTAATTCCCAAGCCAGCTATGTATGTGTATGCCCTAGGTAATTATTGGCACTGCATTGTCAATTCAGGACATGACAGAATGAACTCCTCAGAGTATGCATTTTACCTTATAATGTGAGTGAGGAGTTGGTCTCGTCACAAGTACGTACAGGCCTTGTATATGATAACACATCGTTTTTCTTCCAAAGACTCTTAGTTACATTCTTCCTCTCCATCCACCTTAGTAGTGCAGCTCAGAGGACAGCTTTAGGGAGTTGGTTCTTACCTCACACCTTGTTGAAGTGGACTCTTGACTGTTTGTGCCTCCTGCATAATCCACCACATTTCTCAGATTGCCTTCTCCAAAACAGATTAATAGTGAAAAGAGAAAAAGACAGCAGTGAAGGCAGATATCTTGGGTAACTCATATGATTTCATTTCTTCCCTCAGTTTAGGATACTGATTTGGCTTGTAGACTTTAGAGCACATTGCTTTCTGGTATATTTTTATCAATCACGTGCTGTCCCACCACAAGGAAATCCTTGCATTACTCCACTATACAGCCTGGTATCCCTGTTTATAGAAAAACTGTTTAAACAAGTTACATATACTCCTGTCTTCATTTGCTCTCTTCCCATCATCCCTTATACCCATTTCATTCAATCAAGTTTAAGATGTGAATATAAAAAATTTTTTAAAAAGATGTGTGCTTGTGCGATTTCATGAGGTCACAGCCCTCATGTGAAGGTCAGAGGAGGTGGTCCTCTCCACTTTGTTTAGGTAGGAGTGCTCTTAGTTCTCTTGCCTGCCTTCCTCAGACTAGCTGGCTTGTGAGCCACTGGGCAAGTCTTAATCAGCTGCTCTGTCTTTACCAGCCAACTTCAGCATAGTGGCTCAGGAACTCTCAACCTTGTCATGACTCCTGATTTAACTTTAAATAAAAAGCATATTCTACGTATGATCTAGCCATCTCACTTCTAATTATCTGTTTTATGTGTTTATTACTAAACCCATGCATTTATTAAGTCTCAGCTAGTTTCCTATTAGCTCATTTTTTCAAAAGAATGTATCATTTTTTTTAAATCCCTTATTGTAAAGGACCAACTTAATAGGCTTGATGTTCTTAACATGGTGCAAACAAAATGACCAACATTTTACATGCCAAGAAAATATTGACCTCAACTTTGAGTGAAGGTTTGCTTTTAGATAATTGTTGACATGTTTTTAAAAACCAAAATAAACTGTCTTTACATTTAAATATCAGAGGCCTTTTTGTCTTGGGAGTTCTGAAATGATCTGCGATGTATAGCAATATGGTTCTGTTGTGGCTGGATTTGTTTTGCTGTCCTGTTTTGTAGTCATATAAAGCATCTTTACTTCTGTCCCGCCCTGCAGGAAGATACATTTCAGCAGTATGTAAGGCCAGAGGTTAACTCGAAGCTTTCAGATTTCTGCATCAATCTTACTGGAATTACTCAGGTGATAATTCTGTCTTAATTTCTGTTAGTTTTGGTGGTGAGTTGTTTATTTTGAATTTGAAAGAAAATATTAAATTAGTGGTTTATTTAAAAAAAATCTTATGAGCAAATTAATGTGCTATTTTCCTTGCTTGGTAAAAGTCTTTGATACTGTAATTAAAACAACAAAGAAATGTGTGGTGATATTATATTTAATAAAAATAGCCTAAAATATCAGAGGACAGAGCCACTCACAGACCCAGGTGGGGGTGGTGGGTGATGAGTGTAAGGCCTGTGAGAGCCATGCTGTGGTGGCACCCATCTTTAATCCTAGCATTAGGAAAGTTGAACCAGGAAGTGAGATGGCTGGGGAAGAGGAAAGATGAGGCTGGAGGCAGGGCTCCTTCCCTTGTCCTCTCTAAGGATGGAGAGGATGGCTCTGCTCACATGGGTTCAGCCCCCTGTGAGCAAGAGAGGAATTTTCCTCATAAGCCACTCCTCGGCCAGTCTTTTCTAGCAATTCTCGGTTGAGGCTCACTGTTCCCGTGACTCTAGGTCACCTGTATTAGTTGACAAAACTGGGACAGTCTCTTAATTCTTATTTTGGGAGAAGTGCACATTCACAGTCTTTAGTCCTTGACTATAAAATGATTTAATTATCTCAGATGAAAGTTTAGGTGGTAAGTAGATGGATGTCACTGAAATCAGGGTTTAACAGTTCCCTCACTGTCTGTTCTTCCCCAGTTCATGCCCAGGCATGTTGTAGGACTACAAACAGTAGCTGCCCTAACGCCCTTCTCCTTCTGTCTCAGGATCAGGTAGACAGAGCTGATACTTTCCCTCAGGTTCTGAAAAAGGTCATTGAGTGGATGAAGTCAAAGGAATTAGGAACTAAGTACAAATACTGCATATTAACAGATGGGTAAGTAGGAAAATAGGCTTTAAATCCTTTTTACAATCAAGAGGCTCTTACTCATTGACTGTCTAGAATGTCCTTGAGTGTTACTTATCAGAAGTCCTGAGGAGTCACTCCACAAGAAAGAGGTTTTGTGTGTGTGTGTGTGTGTGTGTGTGTGTGTGTGTTTCCTAGTTCGAATTCCCAGAAGCAGAAAAGCCACTATCACATATCACATCAAGTCTGTGACTAGAGATTCAGAATGATACATAGCCTAAAGAACACTTGTCTGTAGTCTTTTTCCATTGTGACATTTGCCTGCCTTCAGCTTGTCATATACCTGTTTGGACCCCCCCCCCCATTATTCAGGCTGCACATTTATTCGCAGGATTTATCCTTTCTCTGTCTACTTTCTTTCTGTTTTCTTCCTTCTGAGAGATATTCTCCTATTCCCTCTCCCTCTCTCCCTCCCCCCTTTGCCCCCCTTTTCCTTTTGGTTTATCCTGGCACCACAACTCACATTGGTCTTTCCATCTCTTGATGAAAGTCTTCAGCCATTGCAGTGTTAACAATTCTGAAAGTCTGGTGTGTGAACTTTTTGTAAGGAAGTCAGAAGTCCTTTCAGAACATACTCCTTTATTACCCTTTAGTCTTCCATAACACTTCCTGTAGTGCCAGAGTTACTTGTTAAATGGAAAGGATCCCCTGAAAGCTGAGTGTGGAGGCAGGAGGAGCAGGGATTCAAGGTCAGACTACGTATACATAGTGAATTAGAGGCAAGCCTTGGCTATATTTTGAGACCTTATCTCCAAACCTCGTTGGGCTTCTCCAGAAAAGAAAAGGAAAAATGAAAAATTACATAGGAAGGTGTGAAGGGTTGAAAGGATTCCAGACCTTGTTTCAAGGACACTGTCTTGCAGTACCATTAAAGAGGAGAAAAGCCAGAAAGAACTTCTGGTTCTAGTTGATGCCAACGTGGTGTGTGCTCCCTCATCAGGGTGGTGCTGACACAGAAGGATGAGAGACCTTTACATGCAGCCTTAAATTTATTCAAAATTGATATGTTTGTTTTTTAATTAGATGCCCAGGCAGCTTAGTCAGTTGGCTTAGAGGAGGGCTGCTGAGAGTAAGTACATGGACGCATTAGGCTCCTAGGATATAAAGGTGTTTTACTTTTATAGCAGCTCAGTTGAGGGATTATAAAGTTTTCTGCTGAAGGATCTAGTTTCTGCTGGTTTTGACTGCCTAAGAAAAGGCACGCTGTATGAACTGACTTCTACACTACCCACTCAGGAGGTACCTGGTGTTGAGGCAAGGCCTTACTATGTAGCCCTGACTGGTCCATGTGCTGCAACCTCTGCAGTGCTAGGGTTAAGAAGTACAGTGCACACTCTGCCCCTGCCCCACAGTAAGCATGGTGTAGAAAAATAGCAACCCAAGTGTATGTTAGTTAACCCTGACATTTGTCTCTAAGTTAGTTGCTTATGTTACTTTTATGTCAGATATACCAAAATGATAACTCAGTGTAGCATGCAAGCTGAGCTGTTACACAGAAGAACTCAGCAAGCTGGCAGTTTGGTAGGAATCCCAACCACAAAAGCAATCAAAATGAGTGAGCCTCTTAAGAATTAGTGAAGAAAATGCTGCATTGTTTTTTCTCTTTTTTTGAAGCTTAAAAATATTTTCTGGGACTCAAGGTTAATTTTTTAAGCATGGTATTTTGTGTGACTGAGATTAACATAAGTAGAAAGAACAACCTTGTAATAATAGCGTAACATTTACTTTATACCCTTTCTCTCTTTTTATAAGTTCCTGGGATATGAGCAAGTTCTTGAACATTCAGTGCCAACTCAGCAGGCTCAAATACCCTCCATTTGCCAAAAAGTGGATCAATATTCGAAAGTCATACGGAAACTTTTATAAGGTAAAAATTACACTTTTTAGTTATGTCCTTGATCGTGTTTGCTCTATTTTACATGTCTAGAAAAAATACAGCCTCAGGCACATTTTTATATAAGGTATGAGGAAAATCTTCCAGTTTCTTCTTTTGCATAGTATACCAGGCTCAAATGTAAGCTTAGTATTTATAAAATTATATGAATGTGTCTTTTATGGGCCCCTATCTTTGTAAAATGGCTGTTTTTGAAGTAAAGGATGAAATAGCTTTCTGAATTCCTGTGCTTTGTTTTTATTCTGTATAGTTAGTCAGTTTGGACATAACTTAAGATCATATAAATTGATATAGCTGAGATAGTGCTTCCTTGTTAAGCATCACCCGTAGAGTCTCACTTGGTTCTTAGTTGAGATATTTTCCTTGTTTAAACATTATATATACCCAGCTAAATAAATTTAAGCATAAAATCATTCAGTAGCTTTTGAAGTATCATCCCCATCTCTGTAGAAAGTTGAACACTATCATTTTTATTAGAATTTCTATTGTTAGTTGAAAACTTCTTTTAAAAAAAAGATTTATTTATTATGTATACAGTATACAGAAGAGGGTACCAGATCTCATTATAGATGGTTGTGAGCCACCATGTAGCTGCTGGGAATTGAACTCAGGACCTCTGAAAGAACAGTCAGTGCTCTTAACCTCTGAGCCATCTTTCTAGCCCTGTAAACAATTTTTATAAGTATACTCTGGTCACAGTTTTCCTCTCCCTGAACTCCTCCCAGGTCTTCCCCACCCACCCACCTTTCTGTAAAACACACAAATTCACAAAATCACAAAAGTGGAAAGCATGATACATGAGCAAATGACCAGTAAGATACTTCCTCCCCTCCCCCAAAAAACTCCCAAATGAGACAAAAAGTACAAAGATACCATACTCAGTGAGACCATACTCCTCACCCAGCCAACTAACTCCGCAGTTCTTTCTTCACAGATCATCCTCAGACTCAACCTCTCCATCAACTGAAAAGTAAAGTGCCAGGCCAAGGGAAGAAGTCCCACCTCCTCTAGCTTTTTCTTTCTCCCCCTGCTATCTCACTTCCTGGTTTACTTCCCTAGTTCTGGGTGTGAGTCACCTTTAACCCTAACAGATTAGGCCTTGAGTTCACAGAGATCCAGAAATCTCTGCTTCCTGACCTTCTGTGGGTGATTCTGCCCTCTGATATTTCAGGGTATTTTTAGTCATGGACAATGTAGCACCAGCTTTTCTCCAGGAAAAGTAGAATAGGTGCTGTTTTGTTTCTTGTTTTTTAGTTTAACTGTTGAGAATACCTAAAGTGTTTACTAAACTGTTTATTTTCCAGGTTCCTAGAAGCCAAACCAAGCTGACAATAATGCTTGAAAAATTAGGAATGGATTATGATGGGCGGCCTCACAGTGGTCTTGATGATTCTAAGAATATTGCTAGGATAGCAGCTCGGATGCTTCAGGATGGATGTGAACTTCGAATCAACGAAAAAATGAATGGCGGACAGTTGATGAACGTGTCCTCTTCCTCACCAGTAGAGGGCGCTCCGGCTCCACAAATGCCACACAGTAGAAAGTAGCTGAATCTGGATCAGTTGCTACAAACTGGTATCAGATGACTGCATCTGAGCTAGTTGCAACCTTCAAGCACCTTAAAACATTTAAAATTTTATTACAGTTACAGATAGATAGGTATGTATGCAAAATTTTGTGGGCGGGCACACTGAATTCTTTGTCACCAGCACTTTTGATATGAGCAGTATTTGTTACACAGTGACCATTCCTGCTTAGAACTGAATTTTATAATATAAGGTGTCCAAGATGTGGTTTTTTTGGTTTTAAAATGAAGTTTTATTGGTTTATTCCTTGAACATCATGTTTTACTGATGTTGAAATTTGAAATGAATTAGTACATTAACACCATTAAATATGTTTTTGGAAGTGTGGAAAGGATTGAAAAGTAGTATTTCTGTTCCCATTGGATTTTATGTACAACATAGACCTTTTATTCCTGAAGTTTGTAGGTGAAGTTCAAATGCACTCCCCCTCTCAGTATCATTGAGGGAGAGGTTTGTCCAGAGATGCCATGTGGTACCAGATTCTACAGGTGTCATGATCTATACTTCAGGTAGCATAATGTTTATGTACAACTTACACATATTCTCTCATATTTTACTGATATCCAGATAGCTATACTTAATAAAATATAAAGATGGTTGTATTGTTTAGGGACTAATGACAAGAATACAGTGGTGTACATGTAACCACAGTATAGCACATGAAGAGGTTTTTTAGCCAGCACCAACTGGAAACAATCCAAGGATCTGAGGTGGTGGAGACCACAGCAGTTGTCCTGAGTATCACACATTTGAGTCTATTCAGTGCAGTACTTGCTGGGCAGCACATCTGGGTATTTCTTTCTGGAACATTGTCTGCACACGTTCATAACAGATGGTTACTTCTAAAGGTGTATGCTTGTCTTGAGTTTGATCCTCAAGACCCACATGTACACTGAGAATATCAACTCATGGATGTCCTCTGACCCTCTGTTTGCACCCTGTTGGAATTGAGCCCACACATATACACACATGTACTTCCAAAACAAATAAGCAAAATGTAATAAAGTACTGGGCACATCTGCCAGTTTCATCTCATAACTACAAACTTTGTAATAGATTACAGGGTTTAGTTTAAAAATCTTCTTGTTATTGATAAGACTAATGAAAAGTTGAGAACCAGCCTGGTAACATTAATTCTAATCAGGAATTAAGGCAGAGATGAATCTGAGGCCACCTTGGGCAACATTAGAGAACCAACTCCACAAAGTGTTCGTAAAAAATAAATGAGATCTGGTACCTCCTTCTGGCATGCAGGGATACCTGCAGACATACTACTGTACACATAATAAATTAAGTGAAAGTATAAGAGCTTTAACATACAAATCAATGGGAGTTTTTAGAGTTTTACTTATTAGCTTCTCCAGTTGTGAATGTGTATTTGCCCCACTTTGAGATTGACTTACAGATCATGATGAGCATTGACATTTGTGTTTTGTGCCATAGTTTGTAAAAGTACCTGGGTGTCTCAGTGAGTCAACAGTATCTAATGGAAGATAATTCCTATTGCTATAATCAAAATGTGCTTTGCAGATGGTGATATAAAACTAGAGGCTGGAAGTGTGGACTTTTGGAATTAACCCCCCTCAAGCTTTTCATGGACAGATTTCACATCATTGCTTGGTTTTTGTTGTTAACAAAACGAAATTTGTAATAATGTGATATGGCACACTATTTTTGTAGCTAATACAGTCAAGTAGATGTTCTGTTTTCCAACCTGGTGCCTAAGAGAAAGGACCGTAGGCGTGCTTGATGGCATGAGAATTCACTACACAGACTTGTGGGTTTCTAGAGCCAGTCAGTGAGCTTCTGTCTTGAAAGTAGCGTGTCATCGTGAGACAAGTGCCAGGAGGCCCACTAGGCTCACTTCTTCAGGTGATTTCCTACATTAGCCATGCTGACCTAGGGCTAGAAAAACAGCTGCTTGTCATCTGATTGTATAGTTGCTATTGAATAGCTGAAACTGCAATTGAAAAATTGGAGAATAGCAGGAAATAGCAATGCCTTCCTGGGGTTTTTTAACTTTTTTTTTTTTTTTAATCGGGCTGTTTAAATTTATTCCTGACTAGTAATCAAGAACCTATTTTTGTTGTTGTTATTGTTTTTTAATTCCAACAATGCAAAGTTTTTGAATTCCTTTGGCTCTGCTAAGTGTTCTGAGTCTCTGATCTGATTGGCTTCCGCTGTGATGGCCTTTAGTGGCTCAGGTAGTTCTAAGGAGGGAAACGTTAGAGAGTGACTGCAGGTGTGTGTGAAGATACTTGTACTGTTTGGTCTTACTGGTGCTGTAACATGTTACCTTGATAGTAATAATTATTAATAGTCACTTTGGCTTTCTCCTTTGTCATCAATAGCCATAATTACTAATTAAGAAACAGTTCGTTTCCTTTCTCTCCTTTTACTTGCTTAGGCACACTGAGATGGTTTTTTACCTGTGCTATCTAAATCCACACCAACTGGTATATATGCAGCTGTATTTTGTCTGGTTTTTGTCTCTCATGTTTGCATTAAATACTAACATCAACTCTGAAAATATTTTCTTTTCTTTTCCCTTCTTTGACTGGATCAAACAAAATGAAGCATTTTTTTTTTCCATTTAAACATTTGTTTTTATGTCTGCATGTGCCTGTGTAAGTTTGAGTGCTAATATGATACTTAGTAAAGGGAGGTAGCATCGCTGAGTTGTCATTTATTTAAGTGATAATTTCTTGAGAGGTGAAATATTAGTCCATCTTCCTGAATGTTACCTTAAAATATATTGTGAAGACTGATTTGAGGGAAGAGAAGATAGGTAGTAAGATTACTGGGGAAGAGGGGATCGATCATGAGTATCAGAAGGAGCAGTCACACACCTCAGAATTGAGCTACCCTGTCCTTGTGAAGTCCATGAAGGGCCTGTGCTGTTTTAAGGCTGATTTTGGGAGATGCCACAGAAGGCTGGTTCCTTAGTGAAGGCCCGTGGATCCAGCAGTGTGTGTTGGAATGCTTTCGTGCTGGGTGATTCCAGTGGTCCCACTAAGCATCTTCTTGTCCTTAGTGCTGACTTGCATTCTAGCTCTACTGCCCCACATGGCATCAAGCTCACTCCAGAGCAAGGGATCATTAAACTAACCACAAGCCAACTATGATGGCCAAGTGGCAGGTGAAAATCAAGAGCACTTGTGCGTGCATTTGCTTTTGCCAGGGTGTGTCAGTGTAGTCTAGACTGGTTTCAGACTCGTCAGTGCTGGGATTACAGGTCACTTGCCACCGTGCCTATGATGAAGAGTGATTGGTAGCATGGGATTCTAGGAAGTAAAATTTCAATGGTGTAAATAGGGCTTGTGAATAGCTCCCATTCCCAGTTATTTGCCTGCATCATTTCTGTGCTGCAGCAGCTGAGAGAAACGTGGCTGGAGGTCTGTGTAAGTCCTCTAGAAGCTTGCCACTCTTCCTTATTGACACTCTTAATAAGGCCCCTCAGTAGAGAACTGACTGATAGTACTGTTAGAGCACTCGATTCTAACTTCAAATGGAGCAAGCTCTGAGTCTGTGGAAACGGGCATAGATAGGTAAGGATAAGGGGGTGTGTGTGTGAAGTTACCCGATATTCTTGGGAAGAATGTTAATATTGTATGTCTACTGAGACAGGGTTAAAAGGCTTCATCTTGGGATTGGGGGATAGGGTACTGACACCTTGGTATCCAGAGCCACCTGTGGTTAACTAATTGTCAGGATGCCATACTCCTATGTTCCCAGCTGTCATAGTGCAAAGAGCCTGTACTTTATATATACATGAAGTCATCTCTAAATGTCTTATAGACACCCGGATGAATGCTGTAGAAGTAGAAATGGCACTATTGTTGAGGAAAAATGTCTGCTTATGTTTAGTACAGATACATCCCTTTTGTAAAAATTTATTTTTTAATTGTGTTGAAGTGCCCTCAGAAGCCAGAAGGGAGCATCAGATTCTCTGGAACTGGGCTTTACGTTTTGTGGGGGTGTTTTGGGAACCAAACCAGGGTCCTCCACAAGAATTAGCAAGTGCTCTTAACTTCTGAGCCATTTTCAGTGTGGTCCATTGAAGCTGTAGGTGCAGAACTTTGGATTCAAAGAACCATTTCATTTCTGTGGATTGTGTTTCAAGGCTTGGGTAATTGTGGGAGTTCTGAAACTTTACAGTCTGCCTTCACACCTTCTAGGGAATGTTCTCCAGGTCACTTTTTGTTTGTTTGTTTGTTTGTTTTTGTTGGGTGAATAGTGACCAGTCCAGATTCATGTAATATGATCAGTGGCACTTTTAGATAAAGTGCTTTCCTGTTTGTTCTTGATCAAGAAAAAAGGGTAACTGATAACTTGCTATGTGACTTGCCATCATAGCAGAGGGCTCTTCTTGCTTGCTGACGTGATAGTTACTCCTTTGCCTTTGGTTTTTTCCATTGATTTAACCACTTAGTCTTGAAACACTTTCAGGACTCTTGGTCTTTTCTCCCCTGCTCTAGTTCATGTCCTCGGCAGAGCACATCCTCAACCTGATAAATTTAACTGGCCTTTGTCTCACTCACTGTCTTTGTCCATTTTAGGATGTTGATACAATACCACACACAGGCCTTTATAAAGAACAGGTTGCTTTGGAGGCTGGGGTGGGGGTGAGGGTTCAATGCCTAGGTGGTACATTTGGTAAGCACCTTTGTGCACATCAGTATGATATAGAAAGAATGGTGGGAAGGAAATGTTAAGACCATGCCAGCTTCAGTCTCTGCCCATAAAGCTGCAAATTACATCATGAGGGCCCTTCGTAATGACCTTACCTGACCTCAGTTACCTCCCAAAGGCTCTACTTCAATACCCTCAGCACAGGAATTGAGGCATTTCTAAGACACCAGCTTTAGACTATGCATTCAAACCATAGTGCCCTACTGTTACAGTTTAACCTCTCTATTGCTGTGATAAATATGGTGACCAAAATCAGGGCAGGAGCTCAAGCAGGGGCAGGAAGTGTGAGGTAAGCTTCTTTGTGGTAGCACCGCCCACAGTGGCCTGGGCCCTCTCAGTCAATTTAGCAATCAAGGAAAAGCCTGTATTTCTCACTAGATAACAGTAAGTCAGTCTCCTGGCATTTAGACCCTCCAGTCTGGGTTTGTACCATTTTGCAGTTCTGATGCCTGTCACCTGCCCCAGGCTAATGGCCGTCACTGCCTTATGCATGTCACGTGACACTCCTGCCTTTGTCTCTGGAATGTAGTCCCTCAAGCTTGGTCTCTTACTCCTAGTTTTTAAGGACGGTTGTGATCCCAGCCCATCCTGACTCTGATAAGTCTTTGATATGTTTTTGAGCCCCTTGCTTGCTGCCGTGGAGGTTCATATTCACTATTTTGTCTTTGTAGGATCTTACATATACAAGTATAGTTGAAAATAATGCCTGTATCACTTCCTGAGCTGGAGAAGGCGGGCGGCTTAAATTCTGACCGGAAGTGGCTGCCTGGATAGAGTTACCATCGAAGTTTCCCATTTTCTTGTTCCTGTGAACCCTGAATCAAAAATATTTAATAACTATCAATACTCACCTTTCCCTCTAGGTGCCAGAAAAAGCAAACAGATTAAGAGATTCATTCCTATTCTGTCTCTGAATTGCTAACCTTATAAACACTCGTATCTTTGACCTTGAAAGGGTCATTCATTGCTTCCCTTCTGTTTTAGAGCAGTAATTCTTCAGCTTGTTTAGATCTCATGAATATTTTTTTAAAGTTTTGGAAGGAAACTTCCGTTGCACATTTTTGGGTTGTGTTTGGTTTTTGAGGCAGGATCTCATTATGCAGTTCTGGCTGGCCTGGAATTTGCTGTGTAGATTACCCTGGCCTTGAACTCTCTGGAGACCCACCTGTCAGTCACATAGGGAATGATGGGATTAAAGATGTTGAGTCACCACACCTGACCATTGAATAATTAAAGCACATTAACTTTCCCAAGTTTGATGTCAGTAGGTAAGATATTCACCTTAGCATAAATATTCACATGTAAAATAGGCATTATTTTTGAAGTCTGATGAACTCTAAATGCTTATAGGAATTAATTCCACTACTCATATAGAAAAATCCACAGAGAGGGGCCAGAGAAATTACATACTGCCCTTGCAGAGAGAGAACCCAGTTTATCAGCAGCCATGGTGAGTGTCCATGTAATTCCAGCTCTAAGGAATCTGACAGCCTCTTCTGGCCTTCATGGGCAACTGTTTTCACATGCACAGGTATACACACAATTTGTAAAAAAACAACCTCCACAAAATATATAAAGATTTTTAAAGTATCTTTTTTTTCTCTCTTAAATTACATAGTTATTTCAACTACCCCATTAAGATTTTTCTAGTACAGTAAAACCACTAAAAATGCCTAAAAGTTTGAAAATGTAGGGTTGTATTAGTGCAAATGAGGGAAAATTGTTTTACATTATGCTGTCATACAGAGGATAAAAGCAGTGAAACAAAATTTGACCTCTCCACTTAGGAAGTCCCTGAGGCCATCAATTTGGTATTACTTTTGCTATGGTGTTCAGCTCCTGTGTCTGAGAATGGTAGCTGGACTGGAGTGTGAGCCATTCCCATTGGACGAGTAGATCCTTGTATTTTTATTGCCTACTTCTTTGCTTGAAAGCTGTGGAAGTATTAAAATATTTTATATTAAAGAAATGTAAACTGTGGTGTACATACTCCTTTGTGTATGGGGGAGGGCTCAGGTCATCGGACCAAGGGTCTCATACATGAGTAGTCACACATTCTTCCATAGAGCTACATTCATGAAAGAGCACCTAATATTCTATGTCTAATCTTTAAAACTTGTCTGTATAAGTGTAAATACAGCCCCTATAAAGATGAGGAAAAGTGACTTTTAGGACAGTTTTACTCAGTTCTTACATCCTATGCCAAAAATTACATTATAATCTGTCTTCAAAACTGAGTTTTAGAAAGTCATCAGTTACTATAATTAGTCTCTTAGTCTTTTATTGTTGTTGAGAACGGTTAGGTTATATGACTGTTAGAAGTATGTGTTACTTAGAGCTCTATATGTTCTCAGGTCTGGGAATGCAAGCCCAGAGAGTTGCCGGGACTTATGTGTATGTTAGTTTAACCTGCTGATCCTTATTTAGGGAAACTGTCTAATCCAGTGTATTTAAGAATAGAATATTGTCCAACCTGTGACTTTAAAAACATCTTTTGTGCATATATAGTATTTTATATAGTTAGGGCTTTAGATTACTTTTATTATACTATATACTCCTGACTTTATATGTGGCTATATTCATCATACAATAAAATAAAATTAAAGTAACCACCATAGTCAACCAAATCAGACTAATTTTTGTCAGAAAAAGTAACTTGTGAGTAAAATGTACTGATGAATAGAAGAGATGAAAACCATCAAGAAACAATATAGATTGATGAAAAGCTTAGACAAGGAGCTAGAGAGGTGGTTAAGAGCACTTAGTGCTTTTACAGAAAACCTGGTTTTGAAAGCCTTGGGATCCATATGGTGGTTCACAACTATTCTGTCCATAACTCAATTCCAGGGGGACCCAGTGTGCTTTTCTGACCCAAGGTACTAGGCACATGTGGACACACACACACACATATATATATACATGCAGATAAAATAGGTATATATATATGTACATATATATATATATTAATAAAGCAGGGAGGATTTAGACTGGTACGTTTACCAGATAAGATTCAATGTTTTGTTTCTCTAAATTGTAGCAAGTCAATTCTTTGTATGAAATTGTTTTTTAGTAAGCAAGTTTGGTAGGTACAAGGTAAGATATTTTCTTTCAATAAAAGTCCATGTTTTGTTGAACTGAGATGTTTGGTAGAATTAAGAAGTAAATGCAGTTTTACTAATACATCAGGTGCTGTATGCTATAAAAGCAAACTCCTCCGGCAGCTGGCATCTAATTGCTTTTCTGCTAGTATATTATAATTTATAAGATTTCAGTAAACTGTTATTGAGGGGGGTAAATATTTTACAGTATCAGAAACGTTTTGTGCATGGATTTTTTTATTCAGTTAATAAAATATAAAATATTCCATGCTACAATAAAAAACAAATTACCAGAATGTAGTTTTGGTGACCCAGGTTACCATTTTATTTATTGTCCTAAGAATAATTTTTATGTAATTTTTAAAAAATTTTTTATCCTTTGAGGACTTCTTATATCCATATAATGTATTTTGATCATATTCACCTGGAAACTTCTAACTCTTGGACCCATCCTCACTGTATCAGCCCCTCCCAGTTCCTGTCTCTTACTGTTTATATTACTACTGGTTAGGTCCAGTTTGTGCCGCCCAAATACATGTGAGTGTAGGACCATTAAGAATGAGTGTTTTGTTTTTTAAAAACCTAATGTCATTGTACTGTACATGTCCTAAATGCTTCTCTTGCTAAGTTTTTTGTTGAGGGAGGGATGCATGAAGTGTGGCATTCAGAGGACAATTTGAAGGAACCAGAGATCAAACCCACGTCATCGGGCTTGGTAGCAAATGCCTTTGCCTGCTGAACCAGCTCACCGACCCTGGTCGGTTTTAAACAGCCGACATTTTACTTAGGTAAAACTCTGTAGCACTCAGTATTTCTTCCAGGTGTTTGCTGCCTGGCTGGAAGGACCTTCACCAAGAGTGGTGCATAGAGCTGTCCGTGCCAGGCCTGCTTTAGTTCCCCAGGCCAGAAAGTGGAAAGAGAAGACTAGCTCCTGGAAGTTGTCTTCCACATTGAGTGCTGTGGCACACTGACAGGCCCCACCACCTCCCACCCCCGCAAACATAATAAGCAAATACATTTCCCCCCCCCCCCAGAAAATAAGTCTTTGGAGGCTGGGGAGAGGTCTCTGGTAAGGAAGTGCTGAGGAGGACCTGAGCACAGTCCCAATAAAAGAAGCTGGGTGTTCTTGTAATCAGCCCTGGGATGTGGACAGCCAGCTATTCTAGTATATTTTTTAAATTCAAGGTTACTAGGAGACCCTGTCTCAATAAGAAAAGGAGATGGGGAACTTCAAGTGACAGTACTTGAGATTACCCTGGCACAGGCCTCTGTACACATAAGAGCACAGTGCACACACACAAGGGTGATGCACTTAATTACTGGGGTGGTGGTACATGCCTAGCAATAGGGAGGCTAAGGTAGGCAGGCATTGCCATGAGTTTGAGATCAAGGTGTGCTGTAACAGTTATCAGGACAGCTAGAGCTACAAAGCAAGATCCCATTTAAAGCAGCAAGCAAACAATCATGTTTCCAAGTAGGGATCTGATGGAAGCGGCCAACTTCTTTTATTTTTCTATATATCCGCATTTTAAACATCCTGACAAATCCCCAAATATCCTTATTTCTAATTCCTCTTAGTGAAAGGAGGGAGGGAGAGAGTATATGCATACTTGTGTGTGTGTGTGTGTGTGTGTGTGTGTGTGTGTGTGTGTGTGTGACTATGTGGGTATGCCTGCAGAGGCAGTAATAGTACATCTCACAGGAACATGAAGCCACACCCAACTTTTTATGTAGTGCTGGAGATTTGAATTTAAATCTTCATATTTGCAGAGCAAACCTCTTAGCCACTGACCCGAGGTGTTTTCACATAAGTGCTTTACTCTGCTGTTGAAATATTTAAATGGGGTAGATGTCTGAGAAAGTGCTGAGCTCCCCACCTTTGTACAGGAGTATTAATGCCTCAGGCCTGTGCTTCTGGAGTGAGTGCCTTGGATTTCACATGTGTGTAAGTTGCTCGCTTGAAAGAAAAAGAATATATATAAAAGTTGAGACTATGGAGTAAAATTCCTTTAAGAGAACCTTTCCACGGGGTCTCTTAGAAGATGTCTCAGCATGCCAAAGTATAGACACACCCTACATGGAGAACTTCGGTGTGGTGTTGAATTTCTAGTTCCTAATAAAGGTTCATAAAATCTGCTTGTTTAGTGTGCTCTTTTTTTCTTTTAGTTCACATTCAGTAAAAGCTCCTACTGAGCTGAGGACTTTAGTGGACAGCAGTAAAGTAGGTGGAGTCCCTAGGTGCACTATAAACAGACCTGCCCCTGTGTCATAAAGTCTGTTCATCAACCAGTAGCAGCCTTTGAGCCTGCCTGTAATACCTCTGTGTGGAGTCTACTCAGCCCTGAGCTGCATGGTGACCACACACACCCAGAGGCAGTGGAATAAAAGAGTCTTGTTACCTTGCCTGCGATACGTGAACAGTAAGGTAGCTTCCATTCAGTTTGTTCTGGTGAGGACAATGCAGCCTCCACACATATTAATCAAAAGAGACAGGTAAAATTTAATAAAGATACTTGAAGCCGTAGTCCATTAACACCTACATTGTTTACTTCAGATAACGCCTGTATTTTTACCACTTAGTGATCTGAGAGGAAAGAAGGAAGTGAAGCCTTTTTAAAATGAAGTATAAAAAAGATTAAGTGTAATGATTTGGAATGTTATGTGATTTTATGGAGATTGGTTCTATAAGAATCAAAAGTTTTTATCCTTGTTAACTACCTCCTTCCCCCCCCCGTGTGTGTGATTGTGTGTATGTGTGTGTGTGTGTGTGTGTGTGAGAGAGAGAGAGAGAGAGAGAGAGAGAGAGAGAGAGAGAGAGAGAGATTTCCCTGGAGCTGGAGTTTCAGGTGGTAGTGAGCCACCTGGCATGGTTGTGACTGGGAACCAAACTCAGGTCCTTTACGAAAGCATCAAGCATTCAACTCCTGAGCCATCTCTTTAATCCCAGGCTTTTATTTTTGAGACAGTTATTCAAACCTCATATTCTACTGTCCCATTTTCCCATGGCTCTACTAGTTAAAGTCACTTCTCCCCAGGCTTGATTTGAGCACCCAGCTTGGAGATACATTTTATTTCGAGGAAAAGGAAGTGTAAACTGGAGCAGAGATCCTCAACCTTCCTAGGACTGAGACCCTTTATTTAGTACAGTTTCTCATATCATGGTGACCTCAACTGTAAAATTATTTTCGTTGCTCTTTCATGTATTTATTAGTCTGGTCTATTGCTGTGAAGAGAAATCATGACCACGGCAAATATTAAACAAAAACATTTAATTGGGGTTGGCTTAAAGTTTCAGAGGTTTAGTCTATTATCATCATGATGAGGCATGGCGGCATGCAGGCAGACATGGTGCTGGAGCTGAACAATTTGACATCTTGAACTGTAAGCAGCAGGAGTCTGTCCCACTGGGTATGTACTGAGCATATATGAAACTCCATCTCCACAGTGACACACTTTCTCCAAATAATGCCACTCCCTATGGCCAAGCATTCAAACAAATGAGTCCATGGGGGTCATACCTGTTGAAACCACACTTCATAACTGTACTTTAGTTACTGTTAAGAATCATAATGTAAATATCTGTGTTTTCTGATGGTCTTAGGTGACCCCTGTGAAAGGATCATTCAACCCCCGAAGGGGTCACGATCACAGGTTGAAAACTGCTGCGTTAGCTTCTCAAGGCAGAGAGATCTCTACAGCAGAGGAAGAACCTGGGTGCTTTATCCGTGCAGCATGCAGTCCTCTAAGCTCCTGCTTCTTCTGGTGATGATCAAGATTTATCTTGCACCTCTTCTCCAGCCTCTGACATTCTGGAAATTTCTCCCACTAGCTTCCAGGATAGTTCACTGATATCACCAGCTCCTTGTAGTCAGTACATGAAGAAACAACTCATGCTTATTCCCTCACCCTCTACCCTTTCTCCCCAGCAACACACAGAGCCAAGGCAGGGCTGGCTCACACCCCTCCTCCGACCTGCCAGCTCCCTGCTCCTTGCCAATGCTGGAACTTCGCTTCCAAGGGTAGAATGCCTAGGTGTGATTATACTTTGGACCTAACCTGAAAGTTTAACTACTGAGGCTGGAGGCAAGCTCTTCTTCCCAAGAGCTGTACCTGAACCTGTTGATAAAGCCCATGCTCCTGTGCTGGCTCATCATTGCCCTGGTGCATAATCCATAATCATCTATAGTTCATGCAAGACTCTGGACCAACTTGCAGGTAAGTGCTTGGAGGCTGCTCTCTGTTGTAGCACTGACTTGTGTTAAGTATAATCCCTCATCTTTGCTTTTGAGCCTTGCTATGTGGCTCAGGTTGTCTTAAAGCACACTACAACCTCAAATTTATGTCGATGTGAGTCACTTCTTTAGGCCTCCAGTTCTTGAATGACCTTGATGTGAGGGGCACATAATTCTGGTTAGTTGGTAATTTTTTTTTAACTTTGCCAACATTCACTCCAGTAACATGCAATAACAGTTATCTTGTTTATGTCCAACTAGGGAATACTACTTGCTAAATAGCGTATTCTAATTGAGAAAGCAAGGCAGGGGAGAGATAATCACAGCGGCATAGTGTTTTAGAGCAGGGCATTGGAGTCAGGGCTATGTTTTGATCTGGATTCCGACACCAGTGGTGTGGGCTCAGCAAGTTACTTAATCTTATTGAACTCTCGGCTTTCCACCTAACCCTACTTAATAGGGTTATTGTGAGAGCCAAGTGAGCTAACATCTGAATCATGCCCAGGGAATGATCGCTTGGTTTAACAAGAGGATCTCAGAGTAGGAAACGAGCAAACAGCTTCAGGATTCAAGGCTGTCCCAAAAAGCACAGCACACTAGATTCAGGCTCGAGCGAGTCTATAGTTTACGTTCCCTGTGAGAGTGCTTGATCCTGGATTCTGGAATGGAATTGGGCCTACTGACAAAATCGAAGTGACTTGCTATGGGAGTAAGGAGATGGATGGTGAGTGACAGGAAGGGAGCTGGTGGGCAGGTTAGCAGACACATCTGCTGTATCTATTGAGTGAAAGCAGAGTCCCTACTGCCCCCCCCCCCTTTTGGCAGATTTAGATACCAAATAGCTGCCATCACGTGGTGCTGATGAGGTAAGATGATTGTTTGGTCATAATGTTAAATACTCAGGGGACATTAGATGGACAGAAGCAATGATTGCTGGACCTAGTTGCCAGCAGGGCAACTTGTAAGTAGAAATACAAACTAGCCCTTGAGGAACAAGCCAATAAACACTAGAAGAAAAGATAATAGTTTACCATGCAGCAAAAGTAGCATTTTTGTTAAAACTGAAACATGGGAACATGAACAAAACTGGATTCTCTAACAGTATTTTCCCAGGGGTGTCTGGCCTGCCTGCCTTGTGAGGGCATAGATTCTGAGCCTGTCAGGACTCTTACACTGACCCACCTGCGTCATCTGCTCTGCTGACATGGAGCCAGATTCACTTGGTGAGACCTGTACTTGAACTCTGGCCTCAGAGTCTGAACCATGAAGCCTTTATGAGTTAGGAACATTAGCTCCAACTGTGAGCTGGCTTCCCACACGTCTCCTGGACTGGTTCTACAGGCAGTGCTCTGAGGGACAGGTTCCCACTAATGGACATTTGCTAATGACCCTATAGTAACCTCTCAAAGCCATAGAAACCTTGAAGGATACCCTCTCTTGGGTTTTAATGGAAAGATTCACTGATAGCATTCAGTGGTTCTTGTCCAATTTATCGTGAGAATCTCTTGATTTCAGAATTCCAGATAGGGTGGTGATTTGGTCTGATCTAAAGCTAGAGTCACTCTGGAAATCACGTGGGCAGTCTCTGAGCCACTAGCCACTGTTGCTGATAGTATCTGGCCGGTCAGATTCCTTTCCCCTGACAATCGGTACTGAAAGACTCTAGGCATGCACAACACATCTTGAGTGGAAGTGATGAGTGCTGCTCTCTGAGTGACAGTGACATTTCTCCTTACAGACAGGCAGTAAATGCCTGTAAGCAGACAGGAAAAAATGGGCACAGGGAGAGACAAGCTGTGGCAGAGATGCCCGGGCAGAGCTGGCCACATTTCCTTTCCTGGATTCCATGACATGTTCCTTTATCCTGTGACAAATCCCCTCTGTAGCTACAATCAGCACAAGCTGGTTTCTGTTACTTGCGGTCAAAGAGCCAACTACTCCAAGCTTTACTAAAACAGCATCGACGAAGAACACAATCCCAGCATGTACTTTAAGCACTTGATGGTGGGAAATAGCAGCTGTCTTCCCAAATGAGCCTAGAAATGGGCTCCCACTCAGGAGAAGCAAACCCCAAATCTTCTCATTGTTGAGTAGTTTATTCAACTCATGGCTTGGATTAAAGAGTGGCCCATTGTGAAAGGGAAATTAAAGACACTGTATTGATGGAAAGAAGTTAAAAGAAACAGCAGAGACAACATACACTCCAGCAAGACTAACATCAGCCTTCTCACAGGGAAAGGAAACAGCCAGTTCTGTGGCAATGATGAGTTCAGAGACAGAGCCAACTTCACTCACTCAGATCTCGATACATTGTACCTGCTGTCTGCCCCTCTGAATCAGCCCAAGGCTGGCAGAGGTCTCGTAAGAGAGCTGAGGGTTTTGGTTGGTTGAATTTTCTTATGGCAAAAAGAGTCAACACTGCCTAAAAAGCAGATAAAGCACATCTGTTCCCTGGTGGAAAATGGCAAGTCACTGACTCATAGAGGGTGATCTTTGTCAAGCTAGGATGCCCCTCAGGTCTTCCTGCAGAGGGCACTTAACTGTTCTGCAAAAGAAGCATGCCATGTGGAAGCTTCTGGGCACCACAGCACACCTAAAACCAGAATGGAGACACTCATCCAGCCAGAGGGACTGGGACTTCATAGGAACATCTTCCAGCTGAGCACAGGTGGTGCCTGCTTATTCCTTTTAGAACCTGGAGGCCAGAAAGGGCACTTGGATCAACCAACTCTTTGCTTGTTCTGTGGCCACATAGTGGCCCTGAGCCCTGGCAGATGCCTGAAGAGAGATGGGAAATGAGCAGAGCAGTTCTAAAACAGAAAAAGTAACCTAGGCAGCCATATTGGCTTCATCACATCACTGCATCCTAGACCATCTTCAAAATTGCTCTCCAGATACCATACGTGCTCCAGAGTACTCAGAGAAAGGAAAGTCGGTCTTACATCTTTCTTCATTCTCTGGCTTCAAAGCAGCCATCAGTGTATTAATTGGGTTCCTCATTTTCAGTTTGAAGAATAGATTTATAATAACTGATGCTTAAGGTTTAAATGGTATGGGGGTGCATGAATGCACGAATGCACAAGTGTACTTTGCTATTATGCTACATATCTCTTGGCTTGATTCCTTCATATGAGTCCTGTAGCACAGTCAGACAAACCAAAGTTAAATCTGTTCTTTAAAAATCACAAAGCTGGAAGTGGGACAGCTAGGGGTCCTCTGGCTCTGGAGCACCAAGTGACAGCATCCTCGAGGAAGGGCCACAAGCAAGCTGATCTAGCAAACTAAAGGTTAACCTTAGAAGTGACTGTCTTGGCCTCACCTGCACACTAGAGTTGCCCTGGAAGCTGTGGCCAAGTCTGATGGCAGGCCTTCTTCCTATTAGAGACATTGGGAGAAACAGGTTTGTCTGTAAATATTGGGAAGTTCCACATTGGATGAACTGTCAGGATTAAGAGTTACAAATACAGGTCGGAACTGATTGGAGGGTGTCGACAATAGGGAATTGCCCTATTTGCAAAAAGTGTTCAACTGGGTGTATAGGAACTATCCTTTGAGAAAATAGAAAGCATGCAGATAGAAGCCCCCCTACAGCGGGTGGGAACACTTTTTCCACCTTTCGGTGGATGCAGTCAAGGACTGCTCAGCTGTGAACTGGTGTGCATCATGTAGTCTACCTTTTTGGTGGGAGGGCTCAGAACAGTCCACTAGAGGAGGCAGGAGGAGAGGGCATGGAAAAGGGGTACAGTTAAACCAGGTCCAGTCTCCGTTGTTCATGTACCTAGTCTGGGACTGGGGCAAAGTGAAGCCTATGTGTAGCTGCCCAACTTGGTCATGACATCAGAGGGTAGCAGCATAAGTCACCAAGATAAATGAGATTTTAATGTTATCTTTTTAAAAGTGAAATTAAGTAGGGCCAGCAAAATGGCTGAGAGAATAAAAGCTTTTGCAGCCAAGCCTGAAGACTCATGTTCAAGGCCCAGCACCCACACGATGGGGAACTGACCTACAAGCTGTCCTTCACATGTGTGCTGTGACACTTGACCACACACACAAGCATCTTCATATGCACACACAAGAAATAAACGCAATGCTATACAAATAAAATTTTGAAAAAGAATGAAATTAATGTAAAAGCTACATATTAAATAATATGTAAAAAATTATGGACAGCATCAACAGAATGGGCATCACAGTGAGGAGAGAGGGGTATTCTGCAAATGTAGGTAGAGTTGGATCCTGTCTTTAATTAAAGCAGTTTTTTTTAAGATGGATTTTAGCTTTGTTTCTTTACAGTACTATGGATGGAACTTGGGCCCTAATTTTGATAATATTCTTTGTGTGTGTGTGTGTGTGTGTGTGTGTGAGAGAGAGAGAGAGAGAGAGAGAGAGAGAGAGAGAGAGAGAGAGAGAGAGAGAGAGAGAGAAGGAGGCTAAAACCAACAGAATCTTGTCTAGTGCTAGGCTGCATACTCCATACTTTCTGGTTTCCAGATGATTCTCCTGACTCTATCTCTCATCCTACCATAGAAATACTTTGGAGATTACAGATGTGTGCACTGCTACATCTGGCTTTTTACATGGCTTTTCAGAGATGGAACTCAGGTCGTTAGGTTTGTGTTGTTAGGGTCTTTACCTGCTGAACCACTTCCACCGCCAGCAAGATGTTTGATTTTCTTAAATTCTGTGCCCCACCTGAGCCCCAGGAGACACTTTTGGCTTAGTTGATCCTTCCTAACTGAAGGAGGGAAGTACACTGAAAGAAAGCCCTTTATATAGCATCGAACACTGAGCCTCAAAAGGCCTATTGGATTTCCTGTATCAAAAGGGAGATTTCAGCAGAGATAACCTAGGTGTTGAGAGTTGGCAGGGGAAGAGAGAAGGACGATTCATCATCACCTTTTGCATGTGTCACCAAGCACAGCCTGTGAAATGCCAGCATTTGGCTGATTCATGTGGCTGGGGTGAGTTCTGGACCCGCTTTCATGCAGGATCACTCACTGTTACCTTGGCAACCTGCTTAACCTCCCATGGTTCTCATTAGTAAAATAGAGCTCACAATGTGTCCATCACAGGGATGTTTTAGAGATAAATGGGCCCGAAAGTAAAGACAGACAATAAAATAGGTAGAAGATAGATAATAGGTAGATGATAGATAATGTGCGGCTGAGTAATAGATGATAAAGAGGGAGACAATAGATATGTGGATAGATTTGTGTATTCCTGGTATACCCCGAGTACTCTAAAAATACAGCTACTCTAACTTAAGGGTAGCATTTTCTAAGTTCTAAAAGCCTCCTCTCCTTATCTGTTCATGCTCGGAACCTGACCCAGCTAACTTTCCAAGTTCCAGAGGGTAGGACAAAGCAGTCAGTTATATTGTTTATAATACACGCGTGAAATTGACATTCAGACAGGCCTGGGTTCCAGAAGGAAGGAAAGCCTGAAGTCTCAATTCTAGGTCTTGTTACTGGGTGCACTCAGGTATGGTCCTTCTATGTCTGAGCTCCTGCCTTCCTCCCCAAGTGAGAGTCATAGCTTCCCTATGGGAATCCAGAGCAGTGGTGCAGCCCTGGAGGAGGCTGCACACTGGAGATGGCTGCGTGAAGGTGGCATATCTTTAGTGGTAGCTTCTTTTCTTGGGGCTTTAGAATGGCAGACCTTTCTGCTGATACTAACCTACTAAGGTTATAGAAGAAATTATATGTTTCTAGCTAAATTGTTACTTTTAAGTGTATGGAATAGCTGGATGATAGCTCCAGTGTGGGCACTACTCTCTTCCACAGGGAATGCAGAATACTGTGACCTTTCTGTCTAGGGCAAGTCTTTCTCTTGGTTCTGCTTGGAGCCTTTCAGTTTGTATACCTGATTAGAGGTTTTGTTTGAGTGTTCTGTTCAGCTACACATGTTCTACGTATGTTCCAATGATCACATCTTTCTCTCAAGACTGATGTAGTAGATTGTGAAAATTTTCAACCTTTTTGGCTGTAATTGCTCAGAATTCTAGCTGTATGCAGTCATTTTCTAGCCATTGAAAGAGCAAATGCTGCAGTGATTGAGAGCTCAGGCTCACTAAATAATCAGCCTTCTGCTAAATAAGGATGCAACAGCCTTAATATGATAGGGTTAGAATGAGAAATGAAAGATTAATGTTTATAAAGGACTCAAAACAGTGCCTAATGAATAGTCACCTCCCAGTAAATATATACTGTCAACTGCATGTACACCCCAACCCCCAACATCCCCCCCCCCCGCCTTGTGCTGGCTTTTATCGCACTGACCCCCTCATGGGAGCAGACTTGGTGCTTCTCTGGGGGACATTTTCTTAGGGGTTTAAACTTAAGGCAGAGACAAAGCATTGCCTGCTACACTTCTTGGCAGTGCTTTGCCTCTGCCTGACTTGTGCTGTTATGCTTTCTTCCCTTTTTTAGCTGTCAAGAGGGAGAACATAGACAGCTCATTCCGGGAAGGCCCTTCCACTTGCTTCCTTGCAACAAACATCTCCCTTCTTCCTAGGTCTATGTTATCCACCATTGATTGCAGCCACTGACATTTCTGGCATTTTGCAGTACTGAGTCTGTGATGGCTGGCCAGCAATCACATTTCATAATTTGTGAATATTTGATGGCTGTCACTAACATTCAACTGCTTGTACTGTGTATTTTAGCCAAATTAGTTTTATAAGATTAAATGATTACTGCCTCTGTCATTTTAAAAAGCATTTTGTTTGTTTGTTTGCTCAGGTTGAGTCAAGGTCTTGCCATGAAACCCAGGCTGGCCTTGAACTAATAAGCTTTCTTCTTCAGTCTTTGAGTGTTGGTATTACATATGAGCTCCTCTAGACCCAGCTCCATGAAAACAATTCTAAATGAGTAATAACAATAACCATGACACTCTAGACTGGCAGTATATGGACTTGGAGGGCTAGCTGATTCTGGATGACAAGTCAGAAGGTGTGTGACATTGTGACCCATGTGGGAAGAGTTATCTAATTGCACTGATGTAGGCTCTTTGGAACATAAATAGGAGAGCCATGGGCCTTACCCTTGATGTCCAGGACCTGAAAATATGGCTTATTCTTAGGATAGCATTACAGGAGCAGCATTTTCATCCCAGTTATCTTTATAAAATTACAAAATAAGGAGCTGGAGAGATGTCTCTGTGGTTAAGAGCACCTGTGTTCTTGGGGAAGAAGGGGTTCAGTTCCCAGCACCCACGTGGTAGCCACACAACCATCCACAACTCTAGTTCCACCTAGGAACTTCTAGGAATCTTACACCTTCTTCTGGTCTCTGCAGGCACCAGGTACACACATGGTGCACATAATACATGAAGGTAAAATGCTCACACACATATCACACAAATCTAAAAAAATTTAAACTGCAAAGCAATAGTTCAAGATCCTCCTTGTGTAGTTTATTTTGTAGAAGTGAATGTAAGTCTATCCATAGTTTGCCCATATATGTATTTGAAATTTTTCACTGAAAAAAATTATAATTCTTTCAACTGAAGGTTAATAGGAGAAAATAACTTGTTCAGCCTTAAAAAGAAAATTGTTGCCTATAATCCCATCTGCTAGAAAAGTGAGAAAAGAAGATCTTGAGTTTAAGGCCAATCTGGGTTACATATAATAGCAAGACCCTTCTCACGTTGTAAACAAAACAACGCAACAGAAATCCCTAAGTTGCAAGAGGGCGGATGCATGTGGAAGCTATTGCGCTGAGTGACATAAGACAGAAGCTCCTATCTGCGAGGAATCTAAAGCAGCCACAGTCAGGGGGAAAGAGAAGGAGGAGGAGGAGTTGGGACAGGAGAATGAAAGACGAGAACTGTTAGTCAGAGGGTGCAGGCCACATCATAGGTTGGCTTTTGCCAGAGCTAGCCTATCACTTAGTGATAGTCTTTAATTACTATATTATGTGCCTGAAATTTGTTGGGGATGGGTTGTAAATGTTCACATACAGAGAGAATAACAACTTTATGAGATGACAGGTGCCAAGTAGCTTGATCATGGCAGCGTATGTTATAAATGAAAACATCATGCTGTACACTCTAAATATGTGTGGTTTTCTTTTCATTATACCTCAATAAAGTTGGAAAATATCCTAAAAGCCAGAAGCTGATAAATACCCCTGTGCTGATTTACTATGAAAATCTCTCTATTTCAGAAACTCTGATGTCAATGTGCGAATTTGAGAAACACAGGAAAAATGTTTTTGAAATGAAGAATCACTCATTATATCATTGCCAAAGAGTGTGAGCATCTGATTTCTGTTTTGAGTTGGAAATTAGTGTTTGTAAGCATATCATTTCAAAAATAACAAAATGGCTTTTTTTTCCCCTTACATCTGTGCTCTTTATGACAGGGTAATGAGGTAGACAGTCAACAGCCTCTGTTGTTTGTTTGTTGTTTTATATTTCTGTTCTTCATGACAGGGTAGTAAGGTAGACAGTCTCTGAAAGGCTGACCCTAAGGGAAGCTCAAAGCTGGTCATTGGAAGAACCAGGATTTGTTCTGGAATCTTTGACATTCTTGTCCAGCCCAGAGTAGATACTGTGTGATTCATTTATTTGAAGTTTCCCAAGAGGCAAACAAATGCTGACACTAGAAAGAAAACAATTTTTTCCCTGGATTGGAGGCAAGAAGGTGTGGGGATAAGTTGGCAGGACCATGAAGAGAACTCAGGGAGCAGTTAAAATGTTATTTATCTTGAGTCGAGGGCTTGGCTTACAGTATAGGCATATTTCAAAACTCATCAAATTATATACTTAGGAGTTATACATAGTATCACAGAAAATTATACTTCAATTTGAAAAAAATATAATCAAAATGATTTCTTCTTGTTAATGTAACAAAGCTCCTCACATTTGGTGCTGGAAGACAGTGTAGGCTACCCACCTCCCACTTCTGGACTGACAAGTCCAATATGGGCTCACTGTACTAAAAATCAAGGTGTGGGTAGGGCTGACTCCTTCTGGAGAATCTGAGGCAGAATCCTTTCCTTAGTCTAAGTAATAATAATGATAAGTCTTAAAAGGTGGTTGAAGGGGCTGGGGCGATGGCTCAGTGGTTAAGGGAACTGGATACTCTTCTAGAGAACCTAGGTTCACTTCCCAGCACCTACATGGTATGGCTTACAACTGTCTTATAACTCCAGTTCCTGAGGATCTACTGCTCAGTTCTGGCTTCCTTGGACACTGTGTGCATGTGGTGCATAGGCAGACATGTAGTCAAAACACTTATACACACAAAGTAAAGATAAATAAAATCTCAAAAAATATTTAAAGATGGTTCAAAATATTTTTGATTGGGTAACAGTCGCACAAACATACAGTTCCACCACTCAGGAGTAGAAGCAGGAGGAACATGGGTTTGAGGCCAGCCTGGGCTAAATAATAAGAATTTATGTATTAAAAAAGTTTTTAAAATGTCTAAAATTATTTCTGGTTGGCACAAGCATGGGTACATGGCACTTAGGAGATAGATATGGGGGAAAATGGGTTTGAGGTTATCCTGGACTACATAGTGAAACTTAGTCTTAACACCACCACCAACAAAAAACATGGTTCCAAAAGATTTCTAGATGGCCCACAGTATGTAAAACAATCATGTTTTAAAAAATATTTATTTATTTATTTATTTATTTATTTATTTATTATGTATACAATGTATAGAAGAGTGTACCAGATCTCATTATAGATGGTTGTGAGCCACCATATGGTTGCTGGGAATTGAACTCAGAACTTCTGGAAGAGCAGTCAGTGTTCTTAACCTCTGAGCCATCTCTCTAGCCCCCAATGATCATGTTTTCAGTCATGAAAAATAAAATAAAATAGAAAACCTTGATGTTCTTGAAGAGAAGAATTTCCAAAGTGTGATGTAGTCACTGTAGTCATAGATTATGTAAATGGGAAAAAATCCATGAACTAAAAATGCAATCATGTAGACTGTATATGTCTAAATGTGGTGCTGTGAAATTAACCAGTTACCAGAGACTACATATTGCACATTTCTAGTGATGTTACAGTTATAATAAGGACATCAACACTAAGCCACCATGTTGGAAATCTACTCCAAGAATTAATAATTGAGGTAAAGTAGTCACACTGCTGGGTCCAGTAGTGAGAAAAGCAGATGTGTGGTGTTGCTGAGGGGTGGGTGACAAGACTTTGGGGTGCTGGTGATTTCTATTTATTGACCTTTGTTGTAATTATATAATTCTCATGTTCATTAGTGTGCTGTGCATCTTAATTTTGTATATTCCTTTTTGTGTATGTACCACTGAAAGCTTAAAATAAAACCATAAAATTCCCCTTGATGGTTCAAGACAAAAATAAATGAATAAATAAAGCCAGAGTTTATTAGAGAGATTCAAGGGCAGAAGCCTGTATGGTTCTTATTTTAAACTAATAAGTAAACAAGATGGAGGACCCTGTTAGATTCCCTTACACTAACTTCCAACTATTTTATGACTGAAGCCCAGGTCCTCCTATTTCCCTGAAATGTTACAGAAGCAAAACACAAAAATAAGCCTTTTATCTCTGTAGACTCAAGAAGATCAAACCTACAGCTGTACACAAACCACACCATAGAATTCTATTTGATTTTTAAAAGAATATATGAGTGGTTGGGCATAATGATTCATTCCTGTAATCTGAGTATTGGAAGACAGAGGCATTTGGGATCAGCCTGGTCTATCTAGGGCTATCCATCACGAATGAACAAGCATGCATAAGCAAGTCAATAAAATGGAATTCATGATATGTAGTCATGAAAAGTTTCAAAATGTGTCCTCCTGGAAATACTTTGCTGTAAAATTGAGCCTTTGAGCCATTTTGGGTTTTGAAATCTCCATGTTTTCACACTATGCTTTGGTGTGTTTATAAAACTTTAAAATCAAGCAAGCAATGTTATTTTTGACAAGTCACAAGAGCTAGAGAAACATGTTTTACCATAAAGTTCCTCAGCATGCTTTGGGCTAGATATGTAACATGGCCTAGTGATAGAGGACTTGCCACACATGTGTGGGCCCTTATGTCCATTTCAGTACACAGAAAGAGCTAGGACTGGGGACTGCTATGTTTGTCTGGAGAGAGATGCTTTCCTGATTTTATGCTTAAACAGACTTAAGCATGTATGCAGATCTCTGAAGACCCATAACATGTCCTACAGTCATCATTGTAAGCTGAATTTGATTGAACAAACACTAAATCAAAATTCAGAGAATGCATTTGTTAGGTAATATACATTGACAAAATCCTTAGGAGCTTTGAAAAAAATGCTGCTATTTCTTTTAAAACCAAAAATTATTGTGTGCACGTATATAAACACATAATGCATTACTTGCATTTGATAGAGTGTGTGAAAGTCAGAGGTGCTGTAGAATACTATTTCAACCGGGCAAAGATGTATTGCATTTGTTTATGCTGCAAAATATGACTTTAACTCTGTAAAAGTGTGTTGCACTTGTGTCTGCTGCTCTTATTAATGAGTAATGATGTGCTGCTCTTTCACCTTGCCTATCTAAGGGGATTGATCTAGTAAAAAACTGAATGGCCAATAGCTTGGCAGGAAAAGGATAGCCAGGGCTGGCCAGGAAGAGAGAATAAATAGAGAAAGAGAGGGTGAAGAGAAGGAAAAAGAGAGAGAGATATACTGAGGCCAGCCAGGCAGCGCCAGCCAGCAAACACGGAGGAGGACATACAGGAAGAAAAGGTCAAAAGCCAGGAGGCAAAAAGTGCAGGGGGGTGGGCTGGAGAGATGGCTCAGAGATTGGGAGCACTGACTGTTCTTCTGGAGGACCTGAGTTTAATTCCCAGCATCCACATGGTGGCTCACGGCCATCTATGGTGACACCTGGTGCCCTCTTCTGTATACTGTACACATAATAAATAATAAATCTTAAAAAAAAAAAGGAGACCAATAGAAACAGGTTAATTTAGCTAGCCAGAAATGAGCATAAGCTAAGGCTGAGCATTCATAACTAATAAGTTGTATCATGATTTGGGAGCTGGTTGGTGGCCCAACAGAAAACACCCTGCTACACAAAGGACAACTTCCTGTGGAGTTTGTTTTCTCCTTCCACCTTTATGTGGGTTTTGTTGAACTAGAGTTTGCAAGGCAAAAATGCCTTTAGTCATTGAGCCATCTCACAGGCCTTCTGCTCCATATTTACATTTTGTTTCTGTTCGTGCTCTGTGTGATTGGTGCAGGGTCCCTTGGTGCCTAGTTTCTAAATATTACCTGAAGCTCTGGAGTCTCAGGGGGAGGTCACTGGGTGCCTGTATACTTAGGATTCCTGAGGATTTGATATCAAAAGGATGCACTTTTTTTTTTTTAGTCAGAAAGCCAAGAGTGTGAGTGCTCTGCTCTGGGCCTGGGTGCATCTGTTTATGTTTGACGTAATTTTTTTCTCATCCTTTCTCCTCAAATAAAAGGCAAGGAATTATTATATAGCATCACATTAGAATTCTCCATGTTGTTAATCTATTAACAAGTTATTAAAACAGATCAAGTTGATGGAATTGATAGAATCCAGTTTGATTAATCATCTTCTTATTGTCAATTTCCAGGTTGTTTTCAGGTCTTGTACTGTCTTTGATTTTTGTAGAATTTTTTGTACAAAAAAGGAAGATATAGCCCAGGCTGGCCCCCTAGGTAGCCCAGGCTGACCTTGAGCTTTGCCTCTGAAGTGCTGGGATTACATATGTGTGTCACCACTCCCAGCTCTAAGATTTGCTCTAATAACTACAAATGGAAAGAAATTCTTTGTCTGTTTGGCTTTTTCTTTGTTTTTATTTTCTTCTACATGTAAGGTACACTCCCACAAGTTAGTTCTTCACTATCTTAAAGCTTTTGACTTGTTGGTTGGTTAACTTTCCAGAAGGGTTGCATTTGCCAACAGTGTATTTTTCTCCATTTTTTTGTCCACATTGGGTGTTATAGTTGTGTGAAACTTTGGCTAACTTCACGGTGGAAGGTCACCTTGCCATTTTGTCACCCATTTCACAAATCCACTCTCCATGTGAAGCTCTTAGTGCCCATGTATTTGTTGATGTGCATTTCTTTATATCCTTGACTGGCTCCAGATCCTTACCATTACTCCCTAACAGCTGCTAACTGCCATGGGTGCCAGCACCATACTGAGGAAGAGATTTGAAATACTACTCATGGTCACATAAGACCTTCTGTATATATTAGAAATACAGTGACAGTATCTAGACTTGAAGATAAGACCTGTCACCTGCTTTCTGGCATCTGTTTATACTCATCCACTCAACAATCATTTTCTACCAGTGTCCTCTGTGTACAGGGGGCTGTCTCTGGAAAAGTGAAAAACAACATACAAAACATGTTCCCTTTCTGAAGCATCCTATTAGGGAGAAGAGAAATAAAGTGAACATAATGTGCTTGCTACCTAGTAAATTAAAAGATGGAGGTCCTAGGGGAAAGAGGCGTGCTGAGTAAGGAGGCCAGAGGGTCCCGGGGAGTAAAGAGGCTGAGGATATAAATAGGGAAATCAAGCTGGAGGGCACCTTAGTGAGAGGGGGACATTTGATCGGATGTGAGACTGTGCTGAGAGAGGCCTGGGTGGATGGATTTGGCAGAGGTACTGGCCAGGGCAAAGTGTCTGAGCCAAGAAGAAGGACAAGGTGACAGACACAGACAGATTCATGTATGCACTAAGTAGAGTTGAACTCAGAGAGGGCAGATGGTGACAGTGTAGGGTCACTGATGGCACAGTAAGAATGTGGGGCTTCCTCAACGTGAGATGGGAGTAGCCCTGGTGTGCTGAGACCTGTGTTGTGTTTCTAAAGAGCCTTCTGGTCACCTGATGAATCTTAACGAGACCACAGAAGGGTCAAGGGCAGAGCGGGCAGGGTAGATAGAATGCTGTAAACACTCTAAGCCCTCATTGCTCAAGGTGCTGAGTGAGAAAGCCCAGGGTCCCTGTACGATTCTTCCCTGACGGTGGGGGTGTCAGGCAGGAGAGAGAGAGAGAGAGAGAGAGAGAGAGAGAGAGAGAGAGAGAGAGGGTCAAACAAAAGTTTTTGCTTGCTTGCTTTTCCTTTTCAGTTTTTAAATTGTTCTTTTTTAAATTACTTGTTTTAGATTATAATATAATTACATAAATCCCACCTTCCCTTCCTCCAAAGCTCTCCTATATATCGCTTTGCTGTCTTTCAAACTATTAATTGTGTATATATAAGTAATGTATATAAAATATACATACACCATCTGCTCAGTCTGAATATTGGTACTCAAATGTGTGTTTTCAGGGCTGACCATTTGGTATTTGGATAACAAGTTGGCATGGTCTTCAGTCTCTTTTGCTCTCAGCCATTTCTTCATTGCCCGTAGTTCTGTCTGTAGGTTTGGGGCTTGGTAACCAGCCCCTCGCCATCCTTGTTAGCATGTCTTTGGTGTGAAAGGACTACATTTCTTTCTAAGACCTCAGGGGCTCCTTCATATACAGTGGTCCCTAATTAATGTTTCTGAATAGATCTAGACTTAAAATTAGAATCAGCTTTACCCATGAGAGTGCAAAAGGGCTATCAAGCTGGAGAAGTAGCTTGGTGATGGAGAAATTTACCTACTATGTGAAGACCATGGGATGGAACCCCAGCGAAGCCATACCCCAATATATCCCATGTATAACACACACACACCAAAATCGACAACACACAAAGGCAGTACTTATATCTATTTTAAGAAATGACAGATTAAAACCAATTGTGGCATTTGGTCATCCATCCTCCCACAACCTTTATAACTGTGGAGCTTTACTTAGTGGTTTAAGAAGGTCTTTGCTAGGCAGACAACAGCAGGATTATTTTGAGTAGATGTAGGCTACTGTTTGTGTTAGGTAGTTTCCAGTAATGAGTGGTACCCATTGCTGTAAAGGCACAGCTTTTGCATTGTAGATGCACTTTTTTTTTTTACATCTAGATCTAAAATAAAAGGAAGGGAAGGGGAAAGGGCCTCACAGATCCCACTGCAAAGACGATAGTGTGACCCTGAAGAGCTGGCAGGGAAGCAGATGATGGGTTCACTGTGTAATGACTTCTGACGAAAGTTCAGGCATCAGGACCAGCGAGATGGTTCAGTGAGTAAAGGTCCTTGCTGCTAAGCTTGATGGCCTGAGTTTGGTCTTTGGGACCTACATGATGAAAGGAAAAAAACTGACTCTATAATGATAATAATAATAAAGTAAAAGTTTGCTTCCCTGAATATCAGAATGCCATATACATCTGAACATAGATATAATAGTTTAATTTAAAATAGTTTGTTATGAAACTGGAGAGATGGCTTGTGGATTAAGAGACTGGTTGTTCTTTCAAAGGACCTGGGTTTAACCCTCAACACCCACAATGAATGTGAACAACTTTTTGTAATTCTGCTTCCAGGCTATCTGATGCCCTCTCCTGGTTTCCATGGGGACCAGGCATGCATACACATGGTACACAAACATATATACAAAAAAGAATTTATTATTTTTTTAAAATGTTATAAGAATTCTTAAACTAGTTCTTATTTTAACTTATATTTCCTAGTTGTAATGTGTTTTAGTAAAAATCTTACTCAGATTAGTGTTATTTGTACTTATGTAGTACATGACCTTGAGTGGTTGTGAAGACATGGTCACCTGAAATGTATTCCTTCATCATGTTCCCTGAGAATTCTAGAGAGTGAAGAGCAGGAGGTCAGCATCTTCTGCTTGTGTAGATCACATAGACACAAAAGTATTTCGATTAGTGTGAGCATGTTACATGGCTACAATTTGTTTGGCTCAGGATGGGAAAGCGGGAAAGACAATAGTGATTTACTCAGTGTATGGAGAGGTCTCTCACAGGTTTATCTGTGTGATACTTTGTCAGGAGCTATTGGCATGAGCCAGGATGCAAATACAGCTTCTAGCAATAGATAACTCAGATGTCATCCTACCAGAGGAATGTTTCTCTATTGGGGTGCCCTGTCAAGCAAAGCTTTCAGGCCACTGGCTCTGATACTGTTGCCTCCATCTGTGATTTCTTGTGCAATTACAGCTATGATATCTCCCCATTACCTTGCATCTTCATAAAGGGTATATATGTAATTTCATAATTGCATCTCAGTCTTATGGGCATACACATATCCGTGGATGGTTAGGAAAGATGGCTTTTTATTAGCTGTATAATTTTGTTATAAAAATATACTAGGATATGCTTCATAACTAGAGTTATTATCCCATGATACTGTAGACACTCTAAGTCTGCTTTGTTCCTTTTACACAGACCAACACAGAAAATAACATTCTTTCCTCGGTCTAACATAAACTTCACATATTTATCTCATTTTTACCTGAGAACAAGTTTAAACTAGACTAAGGGCCTTTGTAAATAGATGATAAGTTTAAAACTTTACAGTTATGCACAAGGTCAGAGTCACAGGTGTCTACCAAGATTACTAACACAAAGCACTCTAAGAAAAGCAAGCCAATTTTTTGCTTGCCAAGACTTCTGACAATAGACCCATGTCTCAAAGTTTGTCTCATTTGGACTCTATGGCCCTCCGTTTTACTCCTGAAACCTCGAAAATGTGTGTTTTATGGTAAGTGGCTCAGCTCCTTATCACTTACCCTAGGAATGTACTTTTGACCAATGAGAGGTAACTCTTGTCATTTTTATTATTGCTTCAAGCCTCCTAACAAAAGTAGTATATTTAGGCAAGATGAAAGAGAAGCCAAGAAGAATTAGGAATTGGAATAGGAACAGAGAGAACAGGGTAGAACAATAAAGAGGCATGCACAGAAAGAACACAGTGTGAGTAGATTTATTTCTTTGCCTGCAGATATTAGTTTTTTTCTCTCTTATTGTAGCATCTGTTTTCAAACCCTGGAAGGAGACTTTAAGGCTGTCCCTTAAAAGTCTCTGCTAGGGGCTGGAGAGATGGCTCAGCGGTTAAGAGCACCGTCTGCTTTTCCAGAGGGTTAGGGTTCGATTCCCAGCACCCACATGGCAGCTAACAACTGTCTGTAGTTCCAGTTCCAGGCAAACACCAAGGCAAATAAATAAATAAATAAAAGTTTAAAAAAAAAAAAAAAAAAAGTCTCTGCTAATGCTTTAAGATTCCAAGCAAGATGTTGGCTGTGTTCAGAACTACCAATAAGGGGCAATGATGTGGGATGTCTATACGTGAATAAAGGACTGTTTTGGCTATGGCAGACACCGTAGAAGTAGGCGGAGGAAATTGAAGCACAGGTAGAAGGAGGGTGGAATCATACAGAAATCAGTCCAGCTGCCAAAAAATCAGCATATAAGGAATCCATGTAAGGTGAGCCATGGGCCATGTGGCAGGACAGATGAATGGGAATGGGTTGAATTCAGATGAAAGAGCTAGCTAGCAATATTCCTGAGCCATAGGCCAAACAGCATGAACTTAATATAAATGTCTGTGTGTTTCTTTGGGGGAAAAAAGCAGCCATGGGTGGGTCTGGACCTCTGGCCCAATGGGCCAGAAACCTCTTGTAACAGGGCAAGGAAGAAGAAATTGGTTGGCTCTTTATTTGACCATTTCTTTACCAAGAAAGCATTCATAATGAATACACATGAGACCAACTAACCCACTTAATACAGTGTGATTAATCCTTGCAAAGGCATGCAGAGGTGAACACTAGACATCTGGAAGAATCTGGCGCCAGTAGCACATTTGTGGAACAAAGTTAATTTTTAAAACATTACTATGGTTTGGTAGCTATGTTTCCTTTTTGTTTGTTTGTTTCCTTTTTATTTATTTATAAAGTCTTTTATTTTCCCATGTATCTCCTTGCTCTCCCTCTCTTCCCCCTCCCAATTCCTCATGATCAGCCTTCAGCCTCCCTCCTCCCCATCCCCCATACCCTCCCCCAAAAGGACAAGAAGTCTCAAGGTGGATCAGCTCAGCATTCACTCCAGGCAAGTTCAATTTCCTCATCTTAATATCAAGACTGGGTTAGGTGTTCCTCTGGAGGGAATGGGCTCCAAAGTGGCAATACACACACAGAAACACAGTCTGGACCTCCCCTCAGGGCTCCACATATTGCCCTTGTCAATGGACAGTTGCCTATCCTTGGAGGGCCTAGTTCCTTTTCCTGATGGTTCCCCAGTGGATGTTCTTGATTCAGTGAGCTTCCTAGAGCTCCAGCCAGCCATCACTGTGCGAATTTTCCTCATAAGCCCTATCCCCTTGCTCATATCGAGTCTCCTCCCCTGGACCAGTAGCTCATCCCAGTGCTCAGCCATGTATCTCTGCCTCTACCTCTATTCATTGTTGGATGTAAGGTAGCTATGTTTCTAACTTGGAGCTGAGTTTCTCTTAAAACAGTGGTGGATTAGTATGAAGGGCTGGGCAGGGGAGCCTGATGATTAGGGCAGCAGGGCTAAGAGTGAGGAATGAAGACAAGCTAGGATGCCCCTGTGTGTTTTGTCACTCTGCAGCTCCCCAGGGGCTGTAGGGTAACCAGGCTCAACCCTTTCTCTGCCCATTTCTTCTAGGTGTTATGGTCTGTTGATTTGCCAGTATCTGTAACTCAAAGAAACCTATCTTTCTTAGCATCTTTGGAAAAGGAACTGTGCTAAGATTATTGGTCTCACAGGGGAAAGTCCTTGCATTTGCAGTTTTTGAGCAAGGCATTGTTCTCAGCCAAAGATCCCCTACTGTTAATGTTGCTTAGCCATACTAATTAAAGGAATAATAATCGATGAGTTTGCCACAGTTCTCACTCAACAAAGCTTCAGTCTTTGAGAAATACTTCTCCTTTTCTGGTATTTATTCTAGTTATTACATTGGAAGTCAAATGTGTGTCCATCACAAGATGCACCACTTTCTAAGCTTCACCTTTGGAATTCCACACAACTAAAGGCAACAGGTGCTTGCAAAGTTCCTGAGAATGCTGGGAGTTCCTGAATGCTGGCTCTAAGTGCAAAATCTGAGGAAGACCTGAGAATTAAAAGTCTAGTCACTGGTGTCCTAAATATACAAAGGAATAGAAAAATCTCTGGTATTCAGCTCCCAATCCAATCGCAGGAATGGAAAGAAGCCGATTGACTGTTTTAATTGGTCTTCTCATTCTCCAAAGAATCAAGCATGTTCCAAGGATGTGTAAGCAGCCACATACTCCTGCCGCTGTCCCTTTTGAGCTGAGCAGGACAAAATCCCATAACTGCAGAAATGACAGCATCCAGAGGATGGCGGCTTTGAATGTGAGATCCAGCGTGTAGTATTTTTTCCCCAAGGTGTTTCTTTAGGTTTTGTTGGTGTCTTTTCTTCTGAACATCACCGAACTCTATCTCTTGGTTCAGTGATGCTGAATGAAAGCTTACCACAGTGCACCTACCCTTCCCTCCAGGAGCAGGAGGCCCAAACAAAGCAAAACAAAAAGCTCCCTGAAAATACCCAAATTTTTTTTTTTTTCTTGAAAGACAAGTGACTTTGCTGTGGAAAATTGCCTCCCAGGAAATTAAAAGGTGAAATGACTCAATAATAGAACATGGTAGCTCATTATTTACAGACTTCTTTTTAAAACGAGAATTTTAAATTGAAGACTATGTCACTCTTTCCTAAACCTAGCCCTCTTAGATCTCAAAACCTTCTGTTACGCTGAAAATGTTTGGTTCTACATGAAATACTAATACAGTTTTCTCATTAAAGTATAATTTGCTTAGGCAGAAGACCCAACTTTTTAATATATAATTCATAGGACTACATGCAAACAATACTACAGTCAATTTTAGGGCATTCCCATTCCTTCAAGAAAACATTATTGTCTCTACATTCCCATCCTCTCTGTTCCTAGCCACTAATCTACTTTCTTTAAAGGAAACACACACACACCAGACAGCCCAGGTATAGTGCTATATATACCCAGATACTTGGAAGTATGAGGCAAGAAAATCCCTAGAACCATGGAGTTTGAGTTCAGCCTGGGTGGCATAGTAAGATTTTGTCTCCTATAAACAAAACTCCTGGAAACTTCTTGAATCAGCATTTTGATATAAATATCTCACTCTGCCAGCATTCCCCAGAACTTTAGCTTGTCCAGAGTGCCAAGGCACAGAAAGCCCACTGGTAAATCAGCAGCAGTAATGACCTAGGGTTAGCACAGTGGTTCTTAACCTCAGGATCGCATATCAGATATTTATGTTAACAATTCGTAGCAGTAGCAAAATTATAGTTAAGAAGTGGCAATGAAATAATTTTGTAGTTGGAGAGTCATCACAACAGGAGGCACTGTATTAAGGGGTTGCAGCATTAGGAAACTTGAGAATCGTTGGGTTAGAGTCCGTGCAGTCTTTTTTGGGAGCACAAATTTTGATTTGGCCTCTGGAGAATGCTCTGGCTTTTACATTGAGATCCACCTACAACTTTGCCTCCCTGGCTGTTCTCAGATGTAAGATGACCTTGTTAATCAGCTCCTCACCTTCTCTCTGCACTAACTAGAATTTATGCCCAATTGTCTGGCCTTTGGAGTTTTCATTTTTATTCATTGCTCTCATCAAGGAACAAATTCACAATCCTCTGGCTCTGCTCTTGGTTAGTTTGAGTGTTAGTTGCTTTCTCAGCCATAAACTTCGTTTACTGACCTTATTCCTCCAACTGTGTCTTCGGTTTGGGGATATCCGAGAATCAGTCTTATTTATCTTTGCCAAAGGCAATATCTTAGCCATCTCAAGACCGTCTCAGACTATCAACTCATTCCGGTGATGCAAGGCACTGGCACTGTGGAGACCTGAGACACGCCCTGTCTAGAAAAGAGCCTCAGCTTTGAGTCCCAGTTGCTTCCAAGAAGGGTAGACACAGAAGAAGGGACTGGAAGGAATTGCAGGGGAAGAGTGTCTTTGGCCTTGCTGTGGGTTCTCAGAGAACAAAGAAGGTCACATACTCAGTTCTTCATAGAATAAGTAGAATACTTTGAATCTGTTTGGCTTTCTAGATTTTTTTTAATCGTGTTTGTGTGTGTGTGTGTGTGTGTGTTCACATGTGTGCAGATGCCCATGGAAGCCAGAAAAGTATATCAGATCCCTTTGGAGTTTTTGCCCAGGCTGTTTTTTTTTTTTTTTTTTTCCAGCTGCCCCACATGGGAGCTGGAGACTGAGCTCAGTGTTTGAACTACAGAGCCATGTCTCCAGCCCCCAATATAATCTTTGTGTTAGTTTGTTTAAATGATTACAAGGCTTTCACCTCCACTTTCTTTTTTTTTTTGGATTTATAAAAATTATTTTAATTTTGTTAGATATACAATCACCTCCACTTTCAAACATTGTTCTAAAGATGCAGGTTAGGAGGCTTTTTAAAATGCTGCCGAATGAAAACATGTGGCATTAGAAAGTTTCTATTTCTTAAATAGGCTGATTCACACACTTCTACTGTCCCCTGACTGATGCAACCAGGGCTCTACTGATAGGAATAAACCTTTTATTTTAAGATCTTTTACTTATTAATATTTCTCATCATGAAAGTGCCCAATCTTGAGGTACCTCAGGAAATGCCATGATTCAATAAATACAGTACTTGCAATAATACCTGAAACAACACCCCTAAGCCATCATTAACAGAGTACATAGCTCTCAGTGATGGTGTTAGCCCTTCTCAGAGACAAGTGGTGTTGCCTAGAGTAGTTTTCATCTTCAGTCTTTAGAGCAACACAGGAAGTGAGCAGAAGTGTGGCACAGGGTACCCTCTGCATCTTTGTTCAGTCCACTTTCCCATGAATGTCCATTTTTCCTCCCTGAATCCCATCTGAGCCAGGAGCCCTAAATAGCAAAGACTCCCTGTTCAGCAACACAATGCCAGCACATGACATTCTTTCCAGTGAGTCACAGTCAATAAAATTTGTTTCACAAATGACTCTGGGTAGCCTTCTAACACAAGGCAGGCAGCATCCAAGGAAAGCTTGATCAGATCAAATGTCTTGTGTCAGCAGGCAAGCTCAGAGTACATGGAGAGAAGACCCAAGCTGCCCTTAGCCCCTGGATTCCTCCTGTCTTGTCTACTAGAGGAAGTGAAGGAGATGGATACCGAAAAGTATATATTCAGAGCTCAGGGACTGAAGCTAATGTAGAATGTTTTGTGAATACTAGTAATGAAACAATAAGGAAAGGATTTATTTTTGAGAGTGCATATGCATGAACAATAGGCAATGATGATTATTAACAGGGCACTGAATGCTGTCTTAGTATGGATAACACAGACACTGTGATAAGGAGGAGGAATTTATTAGAAACGTCCTTCTAGTCTGTTCATAAAGAGACTTTGCAGGGGGGCATGGTGTGAGGCTTCAAACAATCTTCTACATGGGCAAACATTAGCCACAGCGAGCTTACTACCTTTTAGGCTTGGGGAGAATGGGAAGGGCGGGAAGGAATGAGGAAGGGTTTGTTTTCTTTATGGAGTGCTGGGGGAAAATCTTAAGAAGTGCTGGAAAACTGTGCTGTGGTTCAAGGCACAGAAGAAACGGTGTAAGTGACTGAAATAACCCTCATAAATTCTTTAAGGGAAATACAGGCAACATAGAAGGCATTCGAAATCAGAGCAAACTCCAGTCAGAAGATGACGGGCCTCTGCTCTGCCGAGTGCCAAGATGTACACGATTGCACAGACATGCAAGTTTTCACGTAGACCTTGCCCTTGACTCTTCTCAAGTGCTGGCAATGAAGTTCTCAGTCGGCTAAGAGGCAGGTGGGGAATTAAGTTGTGAGTCTCCTGTCAAGAGTTTGTTTGTTTAAATTATCCAAGTGCCTTTGCTAATGCCAAGTGCTTCTCTTCTGTGGGAAGAAAACGAAATTATACTCAAAAGTGACTACTATGGCAGGAAAAAAATACTCTTCAATGAAAAATGTCTGAAAGGGGTTGGGGGACACATTGACAAGAAAATTCTGAGTTAGGAGCAGGAAGGTTAAGAGGGAGAGCAACTTTATTCTCACAGAATGTTCCAGAAAGCATGACCTGGTGTTTGAAGCTGCTTCCTGAGGGAAAGATTTAAGAAGTGGAGGCTAAACCTGTAAAAGGTGAAGGGGTGAGGAGATGAGGTGGTACCACAGTGTGAGGTAGGGGTGCTGCTCAGTAAGCTACCCATCTCAACCTACCTTGCCAACCTCCTAGGGGCCAATGCATAAGTCATTTTTATCTTTGCACATAAATGCACATTCTCAGGCCTAGCCTAGCGCTACTCAGTCAGTGACCCCACCCCTGTGCCTCTGTCCCAACAGGCTTTCTTGGGATACTCTGTCTTCAAGCCTGAGGAGAGCTTGCCGGGATTATCTCTTTGTCTGTGGGGCCATGTCTCCGAGCCACTGCAGAAACATTAGCAAGTATATAAACCCCGGTTCTCAGGGAAGACAGCAGCTTATAATAGTGCTGAGTGAGCAAAGATTATATCAGGATATCTATTTATAAAAATACTTTAAAGACTCCACAGGCAAGACAACGAGCTAAGGGGTGTGGTCTTACCTGGGCGGATGGTATCAGAGAAGCTTTTTGGAGAGTGTAAGAAGAAGACAGAAATTCTTCATGGGTGCCAGAAACACTTATGGGGAGGGGGGGTGATTTATTGTGGAATTTTAATTTGGGAACAAAATGACATTAAAAAAAAAATCTTTGCTGAAAAGTGTTGACAGCAGATCTTTAGCAAAGGGGTGGGGCTGCTGAGGACTATGGAGTACACTCTGTGAGGAAGGGCAGTTAACCCCTTATTTCTGGAGAAACACTCTGACTCCAGATCCTGGGGCCATTTCTTTCTGGAAAATAGCAATACTGTAGCTGTGGATGGCTTGAGTTGCCCTACACGGGTGGATTGTTCTAAGGAAGAAAGCAAATAAACAGAAAGTGCTCCTAGTTTCTTATTTTGAATAATGGGAAATGTTGGCTATTTGTCTCTTTGCCTAGAGTATCACAGAGTGGAATAATTTCTAGAAAATTTATCTCCCAGAGTTTCCAGAGGCTGGGAAGATGGCAGAGGCCTTAGGGCTACATCATCCAGTGATAGAAAGTCTACAGATAAGGAAGAAGGGGGGGGGGCCTGGAGAGGTGACTCAGTGGTTTAGGAGCACTGGATGTTCTTCCAGAGATATTCCCAGCAACAGATGGTTACAACCATCTGTAATAAGATCTGGCACCTTCTTCTGTCCTGCAGGAATACATGCAGACAGGATATTGTATACATAGTAAGTAAATACATCTTTAAAAAAAATAAGAAAGAGAAGGTTGAACTGTCTTGCTTGTCCACTGCCCGGGTAGCTAATCTGCCCCCTTGTTGATGGCATTAATCCATGCATAAGAATACAAAACTCAGGGCCTAACCACCTCTCCACACTGTTGCACTGGGAATTAAAATACAACACATGGTCTTTGGGAGTAAATCCAGACTATGCTACTCTTCTTTGACACGTGCTTAGAATTAGTTAGTCCAAAAGAACTTGCTGGAAGCTTAAATGACCGTGTAGCCCAAATAGTCTCATTTGATGACTGTGTCTTGAATGTCTCTAGGAGCTTTGGTGCTTTGTATTTGATGTTTTGCAAGAATGTTCTGGATCAACCACTACCTTCTCAAAGCTATGCCCTTCTTCTGGTCTCCTGAAGCTGTTTGTGGGTTCACACTCACCTATGCTGTCCCCTTCTTGTCTCATTGGCCACATTCAACTGGTTTTATGCATTTCCGAGGCTTTGAGCATTTCAGGATTGTAAATACGGAGTTTGCAACCCTACAGAAGAACATGGCTTCCTCTTTCTGCCCCCTCCTGAAGGCTCCCGTAGGAATGAATTGTGCAGAAACTGCCTAATTTCAGAGAAGCAGTTGAGAATTGGCTAGTTAAATCTTAATGCCGTGCTGAAATATTTATCAATGAAATACAATGTATGGAATTTCCTTCAAAATGACCCATGTTGGAAGGGCGAGCAGGCAGGAAATTTGATTAAATGAGGCTTTGAGTTAGTAATTGTTGAACCTTGAAACAGCACACTGGGTTCATTATATTAGTCTGTTAACTTTTGAATATGACTGAAAATTTCCATAATAAATAATCTTTAAATGGCTGTTGTGATTACTATTTTAGAATCCCTGGGCTGTCCTTGGTTCAGGCATTTCCTCTCTGCTACCTTGCTCTCTGAAATACTTGCCTAGTTGTTCCCCTTCCTGACCCTCATCTTTTTTATCTTTCCCTTATTTTGAATCACTGAATCCCTATGTTCTTTACTTATAACCTTCAAATTAGTTAGTGTACCAGGAGCTTCATTATAACATTTTCGTGCTTGTACATCAGTGCACTTTGAGCATATTCACCTCTCCCCATGATGGTCTTTCCCACTCAGGCAAACACTATAACAAAGCAAGAAAAGCAAACAACTTTTTTTTTTTTCTTTTTTTATGTACAGCCAATGATGTCATTCTTTGGCTAGAATTATCAGTTTACAGTGTGTGTGTGTGTGTGTATGATGCCATACTGTGCTTTTATCAAACAAACTCATTGACACTGAATCTGTGAGCCAAGTGGTTGTCCCTTGAAGAATGTTACCTTTCTCCTGGCCCATCTGTTAAACACCCAGTTTAAAAGTCACCATATTTGTCCACTCCTATCCCTTTAACACCCTAATCTTTGTTTAACTCCACTGCAGAATAGAAAGAATAAAAAGGTGGACATTTCTTATGATTCCAGGCAACAGAAATGAGTGTCTTTCAAGAGCATTCCATCAGGATGTCAAGCATAAATGATAAGTCTTGTTTATCTCTAACTTAGAGGGCAAGATGAAATCCCCACGGCCCCTAAAACTTTTTTAAAAACTGATTTCTCTCCCTTTCAAGCCTCTTGCTCCTTTTACGAGAACTTCTGGCAAGAAACATGTTGACTCACGGTGGTTTATCACTTCCTTCCCCTGGCTCACTTCCAGTCGGGATGCTAATGAGTTGTCAAGCGATAGACAAGGAGAATGGACTGCTTTCGAGCCTCGGAAACTCAGTCATTGTAGCTTTAATAATCTGGAACCGATAGTGACAGGTGGAGACAGTTGCCAGAGTTAAGTTGGATGCAAGCTATCTCCTGCCCTCCAGCAGGCAATCACTCTCAGCTTCCTTGGAAGAGCACGGTCTACAGCACCAATTTGTACATGTAGACTCTGTGATGGCAGAAATAGTCTGCGCATCTTGAGGGTTTTAATCTCAGCTGGGTGTGGGTGAATGGTGGAAGGAATTTGTGGGATGCCTCGTCTTAAAGATCAGACTTGCTTGACATCAAGCAAATGCTTCTCTCCTGCCACACTTCCCTTCCATGAGTAGGAGACAGGCAGAATACTCATCCCAAGACCATCTAGTTGTGGGAGAATACCTTTCCAGGAAGACCAGCAAAGACAGTGATACAAATACAGAGACTCATGATTACATGACTAGTGAGTTTGAGGTAAGTTGAGATGAGGCATGAGTTAGAGAAAGCTGGGATGATCAGCATCCTCTAAATGTTATAAGCCACTGGAGTGAAGGAACCAGATAAAATATGGGATGCCCACTTACATTTGAATTTCAGATCACTAACAGTTTTTAGCAAAAATATGCCCTGCATCTTGCTTAGGACATATATATCAAAAATATGTTTGCTTTTTATCAGGAGTTGCATGGTTTTCACTTGTTGATAACCCATGAAAAGCCAGTCACTGTAATGACCTGTCTATTAAACCACAAAATATGGCAGGTGGCCATGGGGTGCTGTTAACTATAAGTGTGGTAATGATGTTCTGTTCTGACCCTTTTAAGTGAAAAAACAATCACTTCGTTTCTTCCTTGGAGAATGTTGGAAAAAGCAATGGTCACAAGTGAAAAATAATCCCTAGGCTTTTGTCATTTGGGATATGATCTATAAAGAATGCCAACAGCTTAGGGTACAAAATTATGGTTTTATTCTATATTCCCACTCCACACTTTTACTGCCTTTTAAAAAACATACTATTTTTTTGTTCAAGAAAACTTTTGGTTTGTACTAAAGGAAGGATAGTACAGTGTATGTTCCTACACCATCACCCAGCCTCAATAGTTACCAGCTGCCAGTCAACAGTGCTCTGTCTCCATCACTCCCAACACCATTATTTTGGAATAGAGCCCACAGAGCTGAAGAGTTAAGGCTTAGTGTCTTTCTCTCTTTCTCACTGTGCCCTCTGACTCTCCGCATCAGTTCTAAATTGGCAGGGCTAGAAATCTTTTGAATGGTGTTCCTATTCTTACAGTTCACTGGTTATCTGCCTTGTGGAAACAAAAAGCCCTCGACCTGACCCACTTCCCCCAGCTTCTCTTACCCTGCACGGTTGGCACATAGGACTTTAGTTTTGGAAATCACACCCCCACCATAAGACTGTGGCTAGAATAAGGCACGGCGATGCTCGTAGTTCTGTGGGATGATTCTGGGAGCTGACTCAGCATTGCATTCCTGAAGCTTTCCCTCTGTATATTCACTGAGGTTAAACCCAAGAGCGGTGCTAGCCAAAGGCTTGGCCACCATGTTAAACCACCAGCCCATCAGCAGTATCTATAATGCTGGAAGGATTAAAAGCAAGAGAAATGTCCTACTTAATGTAGGTTTTATAAACTGTGCTATATATGTGATGTGGAATATTCTGTGGTACTCATTGAAATTAGTATTTTTGTTGACATGGATTCATTCTCATATTTCTGAGTGAAAAAAATAGCTCCAAAGCCTCACTCTATTTTCTTTTTCTGGAAAAGACTAGCATAGACTGACAGCTCTTAGGCATATGATTATATTAAAATCTTGAAGTCTCAAAATGGTTTAGCAGCATTGTAAGGTTATAAGTAGTTTTGACTTCTTTCTTGTCATTTTTATTTTAAAATTTCCTGCAGTGATCATGTTGGACTTGTGAAATTATATATATTTTAATGCACATGTACACATCAGAGCAGCTGGAAAATATTTCAATGTGTACATTTAGACATTTCACCTTCTGGTGCACTTGACCCAATATTCTCCTCTTGAATCTGGACAGGGCATTAGGCTCATCAGGGTTGCTCTACTTTTGCTGGGATGACATAAGACTACTAGCACATGCCTAGCACTCCGGTAGCTGAGGCAGGAGGACCGAGTTTGAGGCTAGCTTGGGCTACAAAGGAAAAAAGAATCAAAAGACCAAGGAAAAGAAAGGAACCCTTGCATTTTCCACATTCCCCCGACAGGATGGTTAGCATCTCATTTTGCTAGGACTGAGGGCTATCCTGGGATACAAGACTTTCAATGTTGACCAAGAAGCCCCAGGCCCATTTTGGGACTCATTGGTCAGTTACCTCCCAGGCACAGAGGTTGGCACAGATTCCTTCTATGGAACATATTCTCCAGAGAGCTGAGGTCTTCTATCCAGGAGGGCATTGAGCTCGGTAGAGTGGGGCAGGACTCAGGGAAGGTTTTTTTGACGATGAAAAGACCACGGTGGTTTTCTGTATCTTCTTCTCTGCAATTAACCCTGGGGCACATTTGTTCTATGTGCATGCTGCCAGAAGTATTATCTGAATAATTCAGGACAAACTGGTTATTCAGTGACTTAATTTTTCTTGTGTCTGCTATTAAGGATTGTTATTCTATTCCTTTAACTCAAATGTGCCTTTTTCCGTTAAAGCTTTTAGCATCTTTTTTTTTTTTTTTTTTTTTTTTTTAGCGTAAAGCAAAAGAAGAAAGGGGTCAGGAGCTGGGCAAGAAAAACCACAGCTGGTCTGAGAAGAAAACGTGTTGCAAGCGGAAGTCAGTGTAACTGCGTGGGGGGAAGGGGATGTTGTGGGTGGGGCCAGAAGCTCATCACCCATGGGCCACTGGGCTCTAGCTGTGGGAAGTGACAGGAAGCATCTGCAACAGAGCTGGCCAGGCCCACTCGGGTAGGTCACGTGGACAGCTGATGGGTCTCTAAACATTCCTCTCTCTTGACCTTAGAGGTCAAGACCGCAGAGAAGGAGAGTATAGGCAAAAGTTAGTTGTGACTTATAGTTCACTCATTTCCGGTGTGTTTTGGGGAATTTAATGACCTTACAAAGTCTGCATTTCCTGCAAGGAGTAATACGAATGGCACGATTCTTACGTCATACTGGCCTTTTTTCCTCACTGGGCATTCTGGTACCATGGGACATGCAGTCCATACAGGCCAGAAAGGAAGCTGATTCAAGGTGTATACACAGCATTCGTAGCTCTATGTGCACGATGCCCTCAAGCTTGGGGCCCATTTTCCACGGGGGCATATATATATATATATAATTATGTATTTATTGTACAAAATATTGAGTGTCATGAAGATATTTTTCTATTTGCCTTCCGTTGACCCCACCTGATTCCCCTCTTGTCCTCTTTTTTTCCACACTGGAACTTTAGATTCGTCTTTGTTTTCCAAGAAAGGATTTACTATGGTCCACACGATGCTGGGAGACTTATTTTCTGTGAGGAGGAAACACAGAAGAGTGCAATTCCACATGAGGACTCTTGGTTCCACCCTTAGAGTTCAAGATGGAAACAGCTTCTTTATCTCTGTCCTCTTGAAGAGTCCCACACCACCTATTTCTTCCATGCTTTGTCCACCTCATCTTCAACAGAATATGACAAGGTTTGGGGAGATAAAACCACTCCTAAGCTTTCCCTGTGTTGATAACATTAGGTGAGAGTCCACTTAGATTTTTGGTGAAGAAATAAGAAGTGTGGTGAGATGGGTTCAAGTGCATCATCCCCACCCCTCCAACCCCAGCCCCTCCAGATAGTGGGAATAAGGAGGAGGATGTGACCTTGGATATGAGACAGTTTCCTGAAGCTGCCAGGGAGAATGGAGGCAAAGCCTCCTGTGAAGGCGACTTTCTAAGAACCGGTAGATGGGAACAGAATGAATGTGGCTCTGAATTCTGCTGAGCCTCAGTATACATCAGGTTTCTTTCCTGAGGGAGTGAGGGCGAGCAACAGTCCCAAGCAGACACCTGGGAGTCACTAGTGAAAATCCCACTTCCTTAAGAAAACCTCAACCCAGTTATCCTGAAAAGTAAGTGCTCCATCCTCCTCACTGTATCCTGTAAGAGAAGAAACATGGACTGTGGACGAAGGAGGATGCAATGAGTTCAGGTGTGCTCTTCTAGAGAGAGCAAATGTTGGTGCCAACTTAAAGAAAGCTGGTCACCCCAAAATGCAAAAACCCTTCAGTGACCTCATGTGTTAATTCAAATATTCCAGTTCTTAGAATCTTCCAAGGTCTGAATGTGTTCACCACCATTCATGAGTTAGAAACAATCCCCAGGGCAGCAGTGGTGTGAAGTCTGTGTAGGACCCACCCAGTGAGAGCTCTGCCTTCATTAGCAGAGTAGGGCGGTCATCATGAGAATGGGTTAGTTACCATGGAGCAGGGTCCTGAGACATGCATGAGTTCTCCTTTCTTCTCTTGATGCTGTATTATTACTGTCTTGCTTTCTGCCCTCCATTATGGTTATAAGGAATATAAAGATCATCACCAGAGGTGCAGCCCTTGGCATTGGCCTTGGCCTTGCCAACCTCTGGAACTATAAGAAATGCACCTGTGTTCTTTATGAATTGCACAGCCCCAGGGATTAAAAACAAGAGAAATGTCCTACTTAATGTAGGTTTTATAAACTGTGCTATATGTTTGTTCAGCAAAACATGGACAAGGGTATGTGAAGGATGTATGCTGTGGTGTCATTTATTATAATAAAATATTGGTGGGGAATCTGTATGGCCAAAGCAGGGAAATATATATGCACCCACAATATTGACCTGTGCAGCCAGGGGAGATGGTGTTTTGTTTTTAAAGGGGAAGACTAATCCAAGAACATTGCGGAATGTTTAAATAGTCCAAAAAGAAAGACATGAGAAGGAAGTCTTCCCTAGCCTTGTAGACCATTCTTTAGAGAAGAAATCAGGGAAGCAAAAAGTCACTTCTACAGTTGGTGGAAGAAAGGTGAATGATTCCAAAAAAACAACTTTTTGTTCTAATTGCAACTGAGAATTGTTTTAAAATAGTTTTTATTTTGTTATCATTTATTTACTATTGTGTGTGTATTTGTGTTGTGTGCATGTGTGTGTGCATGCTTATGTGCATGTTTCTGTCTTATGTGTGTCCACATGCAAGTGTGAGTGTGTGCCTGTGTGTGCATGTGAGTGGGTGTGCATGTGTGTGTGTGTGAACTTGAGATGGCAGATGTGTACCATGGCATGTATGTGGAGGTCATAGGGTAACTCTGGGGACTCCTTCCACTGCAGGTTCTGGGGACTGACCTTAGGTCCTCAGGCTTGCACAGTAGATGCTCTAATCCCTGAGCCATCTTGCCTGTCCTTGACAGTCTTAAGAACAAACAACAGAAACATTCCACACTGGTCTTCAGTATGAAATTTGGGATAATACTCATTTCTGTCTTTTTTTTCTGTTTCTTTGTTATTTTTCTGCAGCATGGTCTTGCTATGTAGCCCCTAGCCTTCCAAGTGCTAGGATTATAGATGTGGGGAAACCATCCATGCCTGACCTAAAATTTTCACCAAGTTTAATGTCACTTTCTAGTACTCAGTAATTAGAAGCTGAGGATAACATCAAGTTCAGAATTCAGCATATAGTATGAATGATGAAGTGTATCGTTGTTTGGTTGGTTTGGTTTTTCGAGACAGGGTTTCTCTGTCTAACTGCCTTGGCTTTCCAGGAACTCTCTGTAGACCAGGCTGGCCTTGCCCTCACAGAGATGTGCCTGCCTCTGCCTTCTGAGTGTGAGAAGGTATGCACCACCACCACCCAGCCACGATGAAGTTCTTTAGTCAAGGATCTTATATTTGTATATCTATATTCTCTTCATCTGTAAGTCTGAAGTAGCAGTGCAGGCTACTTGTTTGGTTTTCTTCCAGAATACCCAGCTAGCATTCCACTCCATCAGTGCACACAGGAAAAGTACACTGTTAAAAAGTTAAAGCCCCTGTCATTGTCCCATAGTCCCACAATGAAGTAAAAATGCTTCAGTTGCTTTGCATTTCGGTGTTCAGTGCCCCAATCTGAATTTGGTCTTTCTATAAATGAATCTATCTGGGAAAATAAATCTGACTGGTTCTTAGGTCAAGATCTAATGTTATGAGAGTTTGCAAAAGAATCCCAAGAAAACACATTTGTCTGGTTCATGCACGACAGCACCCAGGAACAAATCATCCCAGTTCCCGAAAACACTAAATGTATATTTAGGAGTTAAGTACACATTTATGGCTTTAGAGTGGCATTTCAGAATACACACACCAATCTTAAAGAGACAGACCTTTCTAAGTGACCCTTTCAAAACAGTGTTGATTACTCAATGTTGAGGGGAAGGTGCTGTAGCAATGGGGGTGAATATGTGTTTTCATAGTGGAATTGTTGCAGTGCTGTGTAACCCTTGTTTAAAAGAGTTCAGAAGAATGAACTCTCATTCGTTCTGGAATTTTCTGTCTTCACTGTGGGACTATGGCCGGTGCCTCTCAAGTTCTTTTTTCCCCTTCAGTGCAGGTGTCTGAAAATGAGGGCTGTGGACAGGTTGTGCCACAAGCAGAGCCAGAGCTGTGGGCGGTTATCTATGGTTTTGACTAGACTGAAATTTCTACTTTCTCATTCCCTGGAGACCTGAAGATTTATTATGGCCGTGTTTTGTCTTAGTTTGCCATGAGTGCCTTATTTATCTCTCTCTCTCTCTCTCTCTCTCTCTCTCTCTCTCTCTCTCTCACACACACACACACACACACACACACACACACACACACACACACACACAAAACCAGACTGGTCACATTAAGCAGCAGAATTTTATGTTTCCCAGTGGCAGCTGGTTTCCTCTGATGACTGGGACAAAGAACCCATCCTGGCAGTAGCTGGTATTTCCTGGCTTGGCTACACATCACTCTAATCATTACCTTCACACTTACGCGGCATCTCCCCTGTGTATGTTTCCAAATGTTTTCTCTTTGCAAAGATGTCAGACTACTTAGCGTCCCACCCAGGTGACCTCATCTTAACTAATGGAGTCTATATCAGCCTTATTTCCAAATAAGGTCACACTCTGTGGTAATGTGAGTTAGAAATTCGCCTTATGAATTTGGAGTGCTGTTAGAGAGTGTGGTTTCTCAACTCGGATTGTCTAATAGTGTCTTACTTAGCTTCTACAGTGTGAGCTGCCCCATAGTAGCAGTTATGCATCATGTACCTCTGTGGCAATGCATGTCAATCTGACAGTAGGGTGGGATATCATGGGTCAGTACTACCTCTGACACTACTTTCTGAGCCACACAGACAAACAACCAACATGAGAAATCTACAAGATGTGGTTTATGATTTCTCAGAATTTCTTCCCTTTTTTCTTTTTAAAGGTTACTATCATTTCCTTCTTCATTTTGATTTAGAAACTTATTGTATTCTGCAGTAGGTCCAGTTTGCACTTGGACAAGTTTAGTGTCACTGGAGCATTCACCCACAGTGGCACCATGTGGGTGAATAGATGGGATCCACCCAAACGGTACTGCTTCTCCGGCTGTGTTTCACACTTGTCCCCATCTCATCCATGAATGGATACTGGAGATGTGCTCACAGAAATGCTCTGTGAAGTGGCCCTGTTGGTTCTAAAGATCATTGATTGCATCTGTATTTTGACATCCTTTGCAGAGAAACCAATGGGTACCAGTTATGGTAACAAGTTTCCTGGTATCAATTCTCAGGGTACAGATAAAACCCTCTAACCAGGAGCAAAGCAGCCTTTGAAGAAACTGAGCACAACCCTTAAGTATTCAAGAGAACATCATTCCCCAGAAGACAGTTGCTGAAGAAACAAGACACCAAGGGATAAGATGAAAAGCTACAACATTCACATGAATTTGCAAAATAGCATAAGACATTTTTTTATTTAAAAAGTTTTTTTTTCATGTATACTCCTGCTCACCCTCCCTTCCCACCTCCCAGTCCCTCCCAGTCCTCCCTCAGCCTCCCCCTTCCCATCTCCCCCATTCATTTCCCAAGGAGGGTAAGGAGTCCTAAGGTGGGTCATTTCTGTCTGGCATATCCAGTTGAGGTAGATCTGATTCTCTCACCCTAGTATCAAGGCTAGGTTAGGTGTTCCTCTGTTGGGAATGGCCCCTGAGATGTCAGTTCATGCACCAGGAACATGCTCTGATCCTACTGCAAGAGGCTCCACACACTGCCCATAGCATCTGACAGTTGTTTACCTTTGAGGGATTTAGTTCCTTTCTTTGAAGGTTCCTCAGTGGTTGTTTCTGAGTCATTGAGCTCCCAATAGTTTCAGCCAGCTATCTCTCTGGGTCTCCTCCTCATGATCCTGATCCCTTTGCTCATACACTCTTCTCTCTCTCTCTCTCTCTCTCTCTCTCTCTCTCTCTCTCTCTCTCTCCCCCCCCCCCCCCGTGTCTCTGTCTCTCTCTCTCTCTCTCTCTCTCTCTCTTCAGTTGGACCGAGAGCTCACCCTGGTGCTTAGCGATGGATCTCTGCTTCTGCCTTTATCCATTGCTGGATGATAGTTCTATAATGACACTTAGGCTGGCCATTTGTGATTATAGGGGAAGTCCTGTTTAGGCACCCTCTCTACTATTACTTGGAATCTTAGCCAGGGATATCTTGTGGGTTCTTAGAGGTTTCCTTAGCACCTGGTTTCTTTCCAACTGCATAGTGGCTCCCTCTATCCAGATCTCCATTTCTTTGTTCTTCCTCTCTGTTGCTCCTCTTGCTCAGCCATCTCCTTCTCTCCTTGGTTGTTACCCACTATGATCCCAATTTACTCAGGAGATCTTCTCTATTAATTACATAGTAAAAATGGAAATTTTACCTAAAGCAATTTAAAGATTCAATGCAACCCTCATCAAAATCTCAACACAATTTTTTACAGACCTTGAAAAAAACAATACTCAACTTCATATGGAATAACAAGAAACTCAGGATTGCCAAAACAATTTTGTTGAATAATAGAACTTCAGGAGGCATCATCATTCCTGATTTCAAGCTATATCATAGAACTACAGTAATAAAAACAGCCTGGTACTGGCATAAAAAAAAATAGACTTGTAGATCATTGAAATCAAATTGAAGACCCTGACCTTAATTCATACACCTATGAACACCTGATTTTTGACAGAGTCCAAAAATATACAATGAAAAAACGATAGTATCTTCAACAAATGGTGCTGGTGTAAGTGGGTGGTAGTATGTAGAAGAATGCAAATAGATCCATATCTATCACCCTGCACAAAACTCAAATACAAGTGTATCAAAGACCTCAACATAAACTCAGCTACACTGAACTTGATAGAAAAGACAGTGGGAAATACCCTTCAACACATTAGTACAGGTGACCACTTCCTAAATATAACACTAGTAGCACAGACACTAAGAACAACAATCAATAAATGAGACCTCCTTAAACTGAGAAGCTTCTGTAAGGCAAAGGACACGGTCAATAGGACAAAATGATAGCCTACAGAATGGGAAAAGATCTTCACCAACCCTACATCTGACAGAGGACTGATCTCTGAATTATATAGAGAACTCAAGAAACTAGAAGCCAAAAACCCAAATAATCCAATTAAAAAATTGTGTTCAGAGTTAAAAGGGGAGTTCTCAATAGAAGAATTACAAATGGCTAAAGGCGCTTTAAGAATTGCTCAACATCTTTAGCCATCAGGGAAATGCAAATCAAAACAACTCTTGAGATACTATCTTATACCTGTCAGGATGACTAAGATCAAAAACACAGATGACAGCCTATGCTGGAGAGGATGTGGAGCAAAAGAAACGCTCCTCCATTGTTGTACAGCCACTTTGGAACCAGTATGGTGGTTCCTCAGAAAACTGGGGATCAATCTCCTCAATGATACAGCAATACCACTACTGGGCATATACCCTAAAGATGCACGTTCTTACCCCAAAGGCATTAGCTCAACTATATTCATAACAACATTATTCATAATATCCAGAACAACCTAGATGCCTCTCAACTGAAGAATGGATTAACAAATTGTGGCACATCTCTACACAATGGAGAACTACTCAGCAGTTTAAAAAGATACCCTAAAATTTGCAGGCAAATGGATGGATTTAGAGAGTATCATCCTGAGTGAGGTAACACAGGCCCAGAAAAATAGGCATGGTATATACTCACTCATATATGGATCTTAGACAAAAAGCAAAGAATATCCAGGCTACAAACCACAGCTTGGGAACAGAAGGAACTTAAGAGGGGCATCCAGGGATCCCCTGGGAAGATGAAATAGAGATGAATCCTGAGTAAATTGGGATCATAAGACTTTCCTTAAAAATGGTTTTTTTTCCCCAAAATTATTCAAATGTAGACAAAAGCAAATCTTTATTTTATTTTGTAGAGACAGGGTCCTGTAGTTCAGGCTACCCTGCAAGTCAGTGTATATTCTAATGTAGCCTCAAGTTACTGTCTTCCAGCTCCAAGTACCTGGATTACAAGTGCAGCAGCCAGCACCATCTAATATTAATAATTATCACAAATTCTATGTTTGACAATAACATTTCAGATGCTTTTTTGGGGTGATATTACAGGCAAGATGCTGAGGAGGATGGAGAAATGACCGAAGGATTTTCTTGACAAACTCTAACTCCTATAATAGTAGCCTAGTACAAGATGGACGTTATTCCTGCTGTGGACTTTCATAACCTGCCCAGACAGCCTGCAGAGCATCCTTCAAAGGCTGAAGCCATGACTCCCCTTCTCAGTGTTGATGTGGGCCCTGTTCCAGGATCCTCTCTCGGAGAGTTAGTGATTGTTATTTGCTTGGCAATCGCCTTTTCTGCGATTGTGAACATGGACTCTCTCAGTCTCTCCCCTCTGAGAACCTCTTTGATGGGGGCAAAGTGCCTCAAATCATTGCCCTACCTGTTTGCTCTGACCACTGGGACAGATCTAGGCTTTGTTCCCTCTCAGGCACATTCTGTTTGCCTTTTTGATGGATGATGAGCTTTCTGCAACCCAACTGTTCACAACAAAGACCACATCCCTGTTTCTCCTTCCCCTGCAGGCTGCTTGGGGAACGTAAATGTGTTTCTCATTATTTGCTCCATTTTACCATGTGAGTTCCTGCTGGGGTTCATTGCACTGGGGATTACAGAGCATTTCTTCTCATCTAGTGCTTGTCATGCCCTAGTGTTTAATGACCACTGTCTGTAGACAAGAAATCCTGGTGCTTGGTTAACTTCAAATTTTTAACCAAAAATTAAGGTTGAAGAGATTTTTCCTCCCATTTCAAGAAACCAGTACCTTTATATAGCTGCTGGATATATGTGCATTGTGAGGAAGGGGAGGCCCTGAAGGAGATGGTGCATGGTAGGAGGAACCCAAAGACAATGAATTTCCAGCTTCAAAGCACAACGTTATAGCTCAATGGAAAGAGACCAAGAAGATATAGTTTAAATCTCATTTTTTCTTACTGGCTGGTAGAATAGCTAGTGCTTTAAGGAAGGAAGTTTACCTTCTGACCTTACCATTTACCTACAGGATAAGGTTAATATAACTTATTTGAAATGCTAACTCAAAGTACCTGGCACACTATAGGTATTTAATAAAAATACAGTATTGTTTTATTAATATTTTAAGAGACAATGCTTTGCTATGTTGCCCATGCTATCTCCAAAGTCCTAGACTTAAATGACTCTCTTGAGTAGCTAGGACTATGGGTACATGCCACCCTTCACCCCCCCAACCCCCGACTCAAAGCTATTTTTTAAACTCTGTAGAGGGATAAGATCAACAGGACCAAGACAGGGTCTGTGGTCACCAGATGCTTCAGTTCATGGAGCTGACATTCAGAATATAAAGTTACTGTTTAAGTAGGATTCATTTCAAAAGGAAGGGAGGAAAGTGTGTACCGCAGATCTGTTGTCAGGTCACTAGGCTTCATGAGTGTTATAAAAGGCGCCTCCAAAAGAGACACTGTCAACCCAAGCAGGCATTGAGTCATCTGTCACGTAGAAATCATCATACTTCCCTTTCCTCAGAGTGACCTCTGTGAGGAGCAAAGAATGTGCCTGTGGACATCCCAGGTGAACTCAGAACACTGTCTAAATGCACCACTGCTGTGACACAGAACAGCAGGACAGTTCACCTAGTCATTCACAAGGGTCAGAGCCAAGCTTTCCTGCAGAGGCATTCAGCAGAGAGCAGACACAGGTCCGCTGGGCTTTAAACATTGAATGAAAAGCACACAGTGCCTTTCGGTTGTTTTACTTCCTATCTGCTCCCTCCCAAACAAAGGGCAGGCCCTCTGAGGAGTACTTCCTGCCGAGTTCAGACAGAAGGTACTAGGTTTCAAGTCCAGCCGAGTCCCAGGACCTTGAAGTCTGGAAAAGAGTGAGGTATCAGAGCAGGCTATCTGAGAACCCCCATCCTTGGTCCTCGTGGCTTCCTCTTAATTCTCAAGCTACTGTCATTCATCCCTGAGTACCGTCGGGGAGGGGGGGGGGCTCCTAGGAGCAGCATCCCAGAGCACTTGGACCTTGTCACTACTGAAGCTGCTATGAGGATAGGGAGAATGGAGAGGCAGTGGCCTGAGGATGTTTGGTCCAGCAGCTTCATCTGGATGACATATTTCAGACCTGCTTTTCGAAGGTAACCCAGAGCTCAAGTTAATCTTCCAAGTAGCCATCCCTTGCTATCGATTGCATTCTCCATCGAACTTTGTTTCTAGCATTCTTAATCTAATAATTATAGTAATAAACAATAATCTGTGGCTGCATGTGCCACATTCCACTTTAGTAATGAGAGGTAAGACAGTTCCGCTATCTAGACGACCCTGCTTTCCCTTCCTAGTAAGGTGGCTGCAGCGTCCCCTCCCCATCTCATATCTGCTCTCACGTCCTTCATCCTTTGGAACCCCCTCCCTCCTCAAGGATTCATGGCAGCTCAGTCCTGCTACTCCCCTCCTCTGCCCCCCCATCTCTTATGGATTATTCATTTTCTCCTACTCTCTCTTCTAATGATTTTCTGTTCCCTCCTCATTAATAATTGAGTACCTTTGTATTAACGATTGCATTAAGTGCTGGGGGCCAATAGACTGTGAAAACATAGTCCTCCACAGAAGGAGTCTACCATTCAGTAATAATGTGAAGTAGGAAAAAAAAAACAAGAAGGAAGAAACCTTACGTAATATGTTGTAGAGAGATTTTATTCTGGAAATGAGGAAAGCCATTGCAGAAGTTTAAAATTTGTAACTGCCTTATTGAGGCATAAATGACACACAGTAAACTACATACTTGAAATATACAAGTTCATATGTTTGGATATTTTTATATACCCATAACATCATCACTACTATGCGGTGACCCTCACAGTCTTTTTTTTTTTTTCAGCTATAAAAGATGACCCTCATTTGAATAATAGATAAATAATAGAAGTTCTTTGATTTACTAGCTAAAGAATCAGATCCAAAAGTGTGCCACTTGACCCTGACAAGGTCCTGGGGCTGCATCACAGCACAGCACAAGGGCAAGGAAGAAGAGGCGACTGGCCCAACTCGCTAACTCACCCTTTCTACCAAGAACTCACTCTCTTGTTAACAGTGCTTTTCCTAAATATAAGCAGTCAAAGCCTTTGTGACCTAATCCTCTCTTAAAGGTCTAACATTAGCAGCTGGTTATACGAGATTTGTGGGAAATAGAAGTATATTAACCATTTAGGGTCTTGGTCCTACCTCAACTGGATATGCCAGACCGAATTGACTCACCTTGGGAGTTCTTGCCCTCCCTGGGGAATGGATGGGGTAGTGGGGTGAGAGGAGGTTGGGGGAAGATGGGGAGGGGGGAGGGGGAGAAGCAGTGGGGAGTATGGGAAAAATAGTTTAAATATAAAAAAAGAACCGTGTTCATAGCTGGGCTGTGGTGGTGCACACAATCAGGAGGCAGAGGCAGGCAGGTGTCTGTGAGTTCAAGGCCAGCCTGGTTTAACAGAGTGAGTTCCAGGACAGCCAGGGTGACACACAGGGAAATCCTGTCTCAAAAAAACTGAAACGAAAACAATAACCAACAAAACAAAACAAAAAAAAACTGTGTTTATAACCCCAGAAACCCAGTGAATGGAATCTTCATCTGATGCTTTGGGAAGGAGAATCTTCCAATCCCTATGCAGCTTCAGCCACCCTCCCCTCTACACAGACACCCGGGAAGACCAGCGCAGTGCCAGATGCTCTCTGGACCATAGCTCCATACTGAGAAACCTGCAGCAGCTTGCACACTTCTCTCATGGACTGGATGGTGGCAAGACCATGCTGGACACACCATGCCAGCTTGCTTGTACCTCCTGCCTGGCTTTCTCTTGTCACTGTTTGAATCTACACCATGATGTTGGGTTGCCTAGGCCTTCATGGTCTTCTCTCTGTCTCTACCATCTGTTCTTTCCATTGGAGCCATTTTGTTCCCGAATCCCAAGTGTGTCTTTTGAGCTGACAGGCAGGTGTATATTCTTAGCATACCTGTGATCATTGTCCTGATCACTGTCTTTCTTTCATGTCTGGCTCTTGTCAAATGTAAAGTCTATGTATTAATAAATATTCCATTGTGTCATATGATGGAATAGTTATCAGCAGCGAAGAGGTGTTGACAATAAAGGTGACCGTGCAAAAGAATCTCTAAGTGAAGGTGACAAGCGAAAGAAGCTAAGCGAATAGAAATAGATACTATACTGGAGAGGGCATTTTCCCCCAATACTGTGCCCTGGGAGAACCCCAGAGGTAACAGTTGGCACAGTGGCTCTTGGCTGCCTCCCTACCCTTGACTGCTGGTCAACAGCTGGTGTTCAGAGGGCAAGAGGGTGAGGGATATAGGGAAACTTCACTAGGTCAAGTGTGGGGCATCTATGGGACTTAGAAAAAGAGAATTTCTATCTTAATTCCACAATTTCCTAGGTTTCTTACCAGATACTTTGATCTCAGAAAGGTAATAAAGAATAAAACCAACATCCCCAAAAACCTACAACCAGAGAAGATGGTCTTTTAGTAAGAGCAAGAAATAGAGACTTCTCCAAGCACCAGAGCTTCTCTGTGTTACTATAATGAGACTCATACTGGATAACTTATAAATAAAAAGGATTGGTTTATTGCACTTACAGATGTTGGTAAGAGGTCAAGGCATTGGGATAGTCTGAGAATGAAGAGACTTTGCTTCTCCCTCTAATATGATGTTGTACTGTTGCGTCCTTGTGTGATGGGGTCAAAGGCAAGGCCCTGCCTCTTAATGTCCACCACAGTGGTAATTTAATTTCAACATGCATTTTAGAGGGAGTGTTCAAACCAGGGCAATAAACACATTTGTTCATCACATGCAAAGGTTTTCTTCTCTCTTTCCAAGCAACAATTGATGAGGGCAATTCTTGATCAGTGTGAGTTTTCTAGAATTTGATATTAAGCAGCTGATAGTAGCTATTCCTATTCGCTTAGCTTTTTTCACTTGTCACCTCTACTTGGAGATTCTTTTGCACGGTCACCTCTATTGTCAGCACCTCTTCGCTGCTGATAACTATTACATCGAATGACACAATAGAATAATGTCAATTATTAAGTCATTTGTTGAGAACATTTCAGTTATTTTTGCTTCTTCAGTATAATGAACAATGCTAAGAAAATTTGCATACATGTATTTATGTGAACATATGTTTTTATTTCTTCTGGTCATAAAACTGGGAGTGGAAGTTCTGAATCATAATTTATGCTTAACTTCATAGATGACCTGAGTCCATCATGCTGCTCATGCTTGCTCATTCTAGACTAAAGTAGCTAGACAAGAAAAGGTTTGTTGTTGTTGTTGTTGTTGTTGTTGTAGTGCTAAAACACTTTGAAAAAAAAAAAAAAGCAACTTAAAGAAGAAAGGCTTATACTTCCAAGACAGTCAGACCCTCATTGAGGAAAATCAGAGCAGGAACTCAAGCAGCAGAGACTGTGAGAGGATGTTGCTTAGCAGCTCACTCCCATGTTCTTACACAGCTCAAGCCCACCTGCCTAAGGATGGGACCACCCACAGTGGGCCGGTCCTCCTACATCAACCAACAATCAAAGCATAGAAGCAGACATAGACATGTCCATGAGCCAATCTGTGTAAGGCAATTCTTCAAGTGTGTCAAATTGACAGAAATTAGCCAGAACAACATAAAAACACATATTGTACATTTTCTATATGCCAGGCATTTTGGTAAGAATCATGAATACATTATTCATTAATTTGGTAATGCCTCTGGGATACATTCCTTCATTATTCTTAATCATAAACAATGAAATGAAAACGTTTAAAAACCAAATAATCTAGAACTTAAACAGGTTTTATGACCCCAAAACTCAAGTCCCTAAGGACAGGTGCAAGACAGAGTCCATGAGTGTGGCATTCAAGATGTTTGTCCTACATCGCTTTCTCTCAGACCAATTCTAGTGGTCACAAGGGACCAGTGATGAGGGCTTTGGTGGGCTAAGTTCTGCTAGTTCAAGAACCTATGGAGAACAATGTGTCATATGCATTGAGAACTATAGGTTAGATCTCTGCAGTATTCCTAGGAAGTCATTTACAGAGCTATCTGATCCACATGTGCAACTGACTTGGTCTTCACTTGGTTTGGGTATCGTTCTTTGCAGGGCCCCATGCACCAAAGCATAAATGAAATGAGCATGGAATCCTGATACTCTGGGACTCACAGACATAATGCTACGGTGGAAAGGGCCTAAGTTTTGGAGAAGAACCTTGCCTGGTATTTCACAATGGAAGGGATATGAAGCCACTGGTATAATGGTGGCAGCTCCCTCCATCTTGTATGCTTGTGATGCCTGGAGATAATTAGGCATTGGTCTCCTGGAGAATAATAAGGGGTGATGAATATAAACTTCTAGCCTCTTCCCCAGCTCATTTGTTTTTTAAAGCTCATACTTTTTTATTTTTGAAATCTAAACCCTTTCTTGCTAAGGGACGGTGATCTTTCCTGAACTGTAGGAGATTTTTGAGTATCGTTACATCAGCACTTGGGTGGGAAAATATCCCTGGATTTCATTAGAGTTGAAGGAATCCATGATTTAAAGATTCTCTCATCAGCTTTATGTTGCTGTTTTAAATCTGCTTAGATGGAGATAATCTTAGAGAGAGAAAATATTTCTTCTGGCTCACTGTTTCAATCAGTGGTCTAATCTTGTTGCCTTGGGCCTGTGGCCTAGCAATACATCTTGACTGGAACAGCCCACAAACAAAAAGACTCATCTCATGACCAGGAAAAGAGAGAAAAGAAAGGGTGTAGTCCCATAGTTCCCTTCAAGGACACACCCCTAGAGACCTCCTGTCAAGACCTACTTCTTCAGCTTCCTCCACCTTCCAATGCACCAGACTAGGTCCTAAATCCAACTGTGTTCTTGTCTTCAAGCAATTTAAGGCCTTCAATAGTAAATAAAAACATGCTATGCTTTGTGAACATGTGTGTTCTGACTAACCCCTCACATTTATGCAGATTACATACCAAAGACTGCCATCTGAAGCAAAGAGTTGAGGTGTCCTAGACAACTAGGGGGGACCCTTATAAAATACTCCCTAAGCTAGGAAGAGGCTGGGGGATTAGGAGACACAGCCTTCCAACTTCACACCTCACAGCTGTTGACAGGGTGAAGGTCCTGCCCTGTTTAGAGGAATCAGCTGAGCATAAAGAGCTTGAGGTATGGGGTGAACTGGACAGCTTCTTGCCTAGTTAGGGGTCTCTCACTATCTCCCTGGAGAGAGCAATTTGGCTCTCCTGCCAGTTCATTGGGTTCCTGCTACACAAAGCAAAAGTAGGCTGTTCAGCTTTAAAGTTGAACAAAGTCTAGTTCTGAGAAAAAAAAGTGTGTTCTTTGCTTAATTGATCTCTTCGAGGACATGGTCAGGATAAAAGGTAGGTCACTGTGTCAACAATGTTTGGAGGCAAATGCAAGGATGATTTGTGGCTTCCAGCAAAGTGAGCTAGAAAATTCCTTGAGCTTGTTAAAGGGGTTTGGGTAATTGCACAGCTTACTTCCCTTCTATTCATTGGGGGAACTGGGGCCAAGGACTTGATGTGACTTCAAGATTTCTTAAGCATAGTTCTCTGTTTAAAGGCAGGGCCACTAGAGAGGGGATGGTTTAGGCAGTCACTTTCCACATGATTCATTTAAATGCTATGATCTCTTAACTATGGGAAAAGGTCCCTCTGTGGTTCTTACCTCTTCTGTGACCTTGTAGGCCATGAGACTCCACCTGCACCATCTACCTTGGAACTGAGGCCTTTGCCTATTTGTTCTCAGGAACTTTGCTCTTTTTTATTTTTACTGGCCCTGAGCTTGTGTTTGTTCTTGGGGCTCACCATGCACATTGCTGGAGGTCACAAGTGTAACCTCAGTTCAGCACTAAATATAACCACAGCTATCACCAGAGGTACCCATACATTTCAGCCCATATCAGTGTCTGCAAACCTCACCCTAGGCTGCAGACACAAGGCAGGAATCTACACTGCTTTCCTGAGAGTTCAATTTGAAAAGGCAACTGTTGTGGAAAGCAGTGGTGACCCCGTGTTTATCGTGGCCACACCCTGACTTTGTCACTGGTATGCATAGACAGAGCAGGAGCTGAGACAAGGCAATTTAGCAGGTGATTTAACAGCATGGTAAATGTCCCTGCAGACTCCTACTTGTGGGTCCTCTGAAGGGAACTGGAAGGTGTCTGTATATACTATATTACCCAGGGACATTGTTAGTCTTCCTGGAGGAATCTAATCTATGGTTTTTACACTGTGTTTTTTGCTACAGACCGGAGAGCCTCAGTTCCCAGGCAGTGCTGCTGATCCCCACATTACACAGGATCAAGCGTCTAACTCCACTTCCTTCACAAAGTTCTGTTTACCCCTCTTGTGTACACATCTGTCTCTTGCCCAGAGTGATAACTGGACTGGTTACAAGTTGTCTGTGTGAATCATAAATTAGTTGGAGTTTTTATCTTGCTAGAGAGAGAGTAAGGCTGCTCAGAATTTGAGCCCACGCCTCCTGTTTGCTCCAGTGCAGAGACGGCAGAAGGCCGGACTGAGCTCTTGCTCTCTTGAGAACATGGAAGAAGGTTCTTCCACCCCCATACTTCCCTTCCCTGAATAGAGTGGAATCTGCCATCAGCCATCTCAAGGCTGGGTCAGGGAGCCAAGTGGGGGGTGGTACACAGAGAAAGAGAGAACGTAGAGAGCGAGAAGAGGGAGGGAGCGAAAGAGACAGAGAGAATAGAGCTTGGAGCACTGTTCTTGCTTCATCCTCCAGGCAAGCTGAAATGAGATCCTTGGCAATCTCCTTTAGGTGCACAAGACTGGAGATACAAGCCTTTGCAAGAACATTGCATGCAATGGCACCCTCTTCCAAGATGGAGCCCATTCTCCCTTCCTTGCCTCCTAGCACCAGGGGACACACACAGCTGGGTTCACAAGGCAGACCAGAACATCCTCCTCAGAGCTTACTACCTGGGGGAAAGATGGCTGCTAAATCACACTGAAAGGGCCAAGAAGGGACCATTAGATGAGCTGACTACGTTATCATTGGAGCTCTTAGGGGTGCACCTCAGGAGATTTAGAAGCAGAAATTTCTGGTAGGAATTTCTTGCCATAAATTCAGGCATAGACTCTGCTATGAATCTATTATCTCAAGGATGCAAGTAGAGAAGGAACCTAGCAGAGAGAGAAAAAGGTTGGGGTAGTTTTGGAAGCTTTCAGGAAAGAAGGAGGTGATGTTTCGGGAGCCAGAGATGCAGAGAGAGGAAAAGACTGTGACTCTGTGGAAAAAGGTATCCAGGGTCATGTGCTTCTGCCGAAGGAGGGCTTGGGACTGGTCTGGCATTGAGCGATGTACACCCTCTGACTTTCCCACAGCCATCCACTAACTTGCTCTCTAAAGGTCTCATCCGTGTTCGTGTCAGCTGCTGCTGAGGACTGGAAATGGCTCTTGTTCTTTGCCCTTGGCCCTGTGATCAGAGGGTCACATTCAGGCCACCAGGATTTTGAGTGGGCACACAGTGTCCAACTTAGTTCACTAAAAAGTCTTGGCCCGTGTTCATCTGGCTCTACAGGACTGTTGGCAGGGTAGCATGGGGTGTTGACGGTCCTATTGTGCAAATCTCTTTGGATTTTGTGTTTTTATTGCAGACACAAGGGGACTAAAGAGGTTTTTTTTTTTTTTTTTCTCACAGCACAGCTGACAATATGGAAGGTGAGGGGCGTGCCTATGAAGAGTGGGGCTTGCTGTGAGCTCAAGGTGGGGCCTCTGATACTAAGCAATTTGTGGTTAGAACCAGAATTTCAGGGTTCTTGTAGCCTGGGGTCTGTGAGAAGGTGTCAGAGAACCAGAATAACTAGATCATAAAGGAGTGTTGAGTGGGGCTATGTCAAGGCTGTAGACAGTTTTATCCAAGAGCCTAGGCTCTTATCTCTTCTGCCTGGGGGTTAGATACATGATATTATATTAGACAAATGATTAAAGTGTACCTCTCCCTCGGAATTAGACAGTAAAGTCTAGAAGCCAAGAATTGAGAGGAAAAGGTTTGTTTTTTTTTTTTTTTTTTTTTTTTCCATTTT